>CAIGRN010154403.1:0-10316 GCA_903798345.1 Fraxinus anomala
ATTACTGAACTTAGATTTCGATCTACCCCTTCCAGAACCACCATGAGCAACACTGCCTTCTTCATCTCTGACCTCTGAAATCAGATGCTTCATCTTCTCTTTTGAAAACAAAGCATCATACACCTCCTTTATTGTGAGAGTATCATGACTATACAAAATTATGTTTTTAAATGAAGAAAACGAAACAGTAGGATCAAAGCCAAATCTTCCTCATCATACTTTACTTTCAAAGTTTTCAAATCGGCGACGATCTCTTTAAATACAGCCAGGTGATCTTTCAATGATCCTCTTTCTGTCATTCAATGAGAGTATAAACGTTGCTTGAAATGCAACTTGTTTGTAAGACTTTTAGTCATGCACAATTGCTCGAACTTCAACCATAAAGCAGCTGCTGAACCCTCATTCAAAAACGTCCTAAAGAATGGTATTCGATAGATGAATATGAATATGAGAAACTGTCTTCTTATCCTTTCGTAATTTCTCCTCCGCGGTCAAAGTTGTAGGTATTTTGTCAATTCCCAACAACGCATCATCAAAATTCAACTGCGCGAGTACGATATGCATTTTAACCCGTCATAGCAAAAATCTAGTGTTTCGATCCAAAAGGAAAATTTCATATTTCATGGAAGTCATCACGAACAAAAATCTCGAACAAATCAAACATTGCGCTCTGTAAAACTGATAAACCTAGGCTCTGATACCACTTGTTGAGAAACAAACAAGTTACCAGAATCGCTATGATACCACTTGTTGTGTTAATTATACTCAAAACATCTGATACCAATTCTTAAGAATACAAAGATCACGTATCGCTCGATATCACTTAATATGAAACCAACTACCTGATTGAGATATTGAAGTCATATGACACAATAATGAAGTATTTGATCATAAGCAAAAGANAATTGATCATAAAGTTCTAGTAATCTATTTTTTTCATATTATGAAATTGTATAGAAGAGTCTAATATTTATAGGGAACATGTAAGGGACGTACAAACATTCATAGTAGAATTGTTGATGAAGTAGGATGTTAAAAAGGAAAAAGAGAGAAAAACACGAAAATTACGAACAGGACAGGAGGATGAGCCGCGGCGCTGGGCTTTCTAGCCATTTTTTTTATTTTTTCTTGTTTCAAGTTGTTCTCCATCCCAAACTCTTCTTCAAATTCAATACAAATGTCCAATTCTCAATGGGTTTCAAAATAGAACTTCAACTTGACATAGGATTCTAATAACATTTCAAACTGAATTCTTCTTAACGTACACTTCAATTAAAATTCTTCAATTATTTCAACAAAAAATTCAGGTCACGCCCAAATTTTGACAATTATAAATAGAAAATTGATGAAATAAGACAAAACATTGATCCAAAGACATCTAAATGTAACTTGGCCTGTCAACTATTCAAATATAGTTGTGAGAAGTTGATTGAAGCCTGCAATATGGATTTTGACATTATACTGTGCAACATCAAGCGTGACAAGAAGTTGAAGGGTGTTGTGATTGAATAGAGCTGCAGGAATAGTTGGATGATGTTAGGTTATTTATATGAACTAACATTCTCTCGCAGATTTAGTTTATTCTCGAGGTCCTGAATTTTAGTTTTTATCTAAGTGCTTTTGCTACGTTCACATGCATGTTATGACGTTTCTACATACTGTAATGACAGTTTCGTGCTTTTGATCCTCTTGCTTCATTTTTTGTATATTTTTTTTTGTACAACCTCGTCCACCAACCCCCAATGTAATGTTTCATACACTAATATGAATCCAACCTTGAGACGTTTATATGATGCATTTTTCTCAATTTTCTTATTCCGTGTAGGAATAATACAGTTTTACATTTGGTCATCATTATTGCCATTTTGAGTGCAAACGAAAATGAACATCAAAACCAATACGTAATTCGTGAAAATAACCTCTTTAGTTTAATATAAAGGCGTTCTTACCAGCAATATGTTCATTTATACTTTTTTAGCCATCGTGAGTGTGATCACTCACATCGATTAAACAGCACAACAAAATAGCATAAAAAAAATATATATATATCGCACAACCGTGCACCAATCTACAATATTATCATTATATTTCAAAATCACATAAAGTTACAAGCACAAACACATTACAATTGGAGTGCACACACACACACACACACATGGTATGGATGGCTAAAAACACTACTTGTCAATTCAGAATTCAAGGTTTCATTCAAAGAATCCAAATACATACTTGAATTGAAAGGTAACTACATTTTATTCTTGAACAATATTTTAAAACATTAGAAACTCTTAAAATCGTTCTTTTCATCATGTAGTCATCATCTAAATCAACCAGTAATATGTGAATGCTGAAAATAAAATCCTGAAATATCGAAACTTTTATTGACATATCAGCCATGGAAAGTGGTGCATCGATGTATTGAGATGACCGAAAAACACTTGATTATCATGCAATCGATCTAGATTCAGTTGGAGCATAATGTTGAATACTTAAGAAAAATATTATTTTTTATTAACAAAATAAACAACACTATCACGCCAAGTATGTTTTCCACAACTTCTCTCTCGTGTTCACTGCCACTTCATATCTAGTACTGAATTCTCTTCACTTTCTCTTAATTCTCACTCGTATGTCATTTATCGTTTTCCAAATTAATAGAAATTACTTAATAATTAGATATGCGATAACTACTTTTCAACTTAACCGTTACTTGGTTACCTTAAGAATGGAAATAGTAAAATAAAGTATATGACAATATCTATAGAAAGAAAAATTAAAACGTATTCTTTTATTTTAACACTTTTATTACATGACATAACAAGGTTAACGTGCTCATAGTAATCACCAGAATTTCAATAATTTGAGATATGATGAGTGACACTGTGATGATAATTGAAATTAAATTGAAGTCCAGCAACAAAATTCAATCAAATTGAAATTTAGAATTACAAATTTACCCCCTTTTAATTATAAGGATAAGGAAGTCAAAAGGAAAGAAATCCAAATTCAAATCCAAAACCTTTTTCCTCCAATGGACACAGAAAATCTAGTCTATTTCAAACACCATTTGAACACAAAAACATTACACCTCAAAATTTGATTTTAACGAGATTTCGAACTCTTTTGTTCTTCCTCGACAAATCAATGCGCATAAGTTGCAAACAACAATCGCACCTCATAGACATCCTCAAACAAAAATGCAAAACCATAAAACAAATCCAACAAGTCCACGCCCAAGCCATTTCAAGAGGCCTCCTTTCACTCCATCCCACTCCCCTCTTCTCTCAAATCCTCCAATCATCCACGTCTTCACAAATTTCATCCATTGAATACATCTCAAAAGTTTTCAATCTCATTCCTTATCCGTCAACTTTCCATTATAATATCATAATCCGGGCATGTTCTGTACTCTTTACCCCACACACTGGCTTGATGTTTTTCAACAAAATGCGCCAAGAATCAATCCCACTTGATTTTCATACATACCCTTTTGTTATAAAAGCTTGTGGTTGTTTGCAGAATGGGCTTTCGCTTGCCAAAAATCTTCATTCTGAATCAGTTAAATTTGGGTTCTCGGACGATATTTTTGTGTGCAATTCACTTGCATGTATATACTGTAAAAATGGGGAAATTGAGCTTGCAAACAAATTGTTTGATGAAAGTTTGTATAGAGATGTGGTTACTTATAATGTGATGATTGATGGGTTTGTAAAGGCTGGCGAGATTGATAAAGCCCGGGATCTGTTTGACGAAATGCCTGAAAGAGATGCTGTTTCTTGGGGTACCCTTTTGGCGGGGTACGCAAAAGTGAATCGGTGCGAGGAAGTTGTCGAGCTATTTGATCATATGGTTGCTTCCAAGGTGAAGTTTGATAATGTTGCTTTGGTTTCGATGCTCTCAGCTTGTGCACAGCTAGGGGAGATTGAAAAAGGGGAGATGGTACATGAATATATAGGGAAGAATGGGATAAGAGTAGATTCATATTTGGGGACTGGATTGGTGGATATGCATGCAAAATGTGGATGCATTGAGATTGCTATGGAGGTTTTCGAGTCGTGTGGCAAAAAGAATGTGCCTTTATGGAATGCGATGCTTGTCGGATTGGCCATGCATGGCCGAGGAAATTTGTTGCTCAAGTACTTCACAAGGATGGTGGAAGGTGGTATACAACCTGATGGAGTGACCATTTTAGGAGTGTTAGTTGGGTGCAGCCACTCGGGGCTTATCGATTCTGCAAAGTGGATTTTCAGAAATATGGAGAGCGTTTTTGGTGTCCAACGAGAGCTAAAGCATTATGGGTGCATGGCAGATTTGCTCGGACGTGCAGGTTTGATTGAAGAAGCCATGGAGATGATCGAAGCAATGCCAATGGTAGGCGATGTGTTTGTGTGGGGAGGTTTGCTTGGAGGATGTAAATTACATGGGAACGTTGAGGTAGCAGAAGCTGCAGCCAAGCATGTGATCGAGGTGAAACCTGAAGATGGAGGGGTGTATTCGGCAATGGCTAATGTGTACGCAAATTCACAGCGATGGGACGACTTGGTGAAGGTAAGGAAATTGAAGGATTGCAGATTGGGGATCAAGAAGAATGCGGGGTGTAGTTGTATTCAATTGAATGGGGTAAACCATGAGTTTGTTTCAGGAGATTGTTTGCATCCTCACACTGATGATATATATACAGTTTTGAATAGATTGGACCACCACCAATTTGAAGCATTTTAGCTATTGACATAGCACATCTTCAATTTTTTAAATTCAAATTTCCTATATTCTTTACAATCTTGCTATGCTGCCAGGAAGGAGTTGACACCCTCCCTAACAGACCCCTCACAATAGGGGAGAGGGCAGGAATTTTTGGACTTTTTTTTTATTCACATGGGTCCCACTCCCATGTGAGTATAGATCAACAAGGGTGTAAATTTCTTCTTTCTGGCAAAGAAGTACAATTCTATTCTTTAAGGTTTTTTCAGACTGGATAAGCTCTGCAGATTTATCAGATTATAGAGAATTTTGAAATGGGATGAAATTGGTTTACCACCCATCCATATTTACAGACCCTATGTAAGTACCTGAAGAAAAAAGGGTCAGACTGCAGGTAGCCTCCAAGTTGAATGATGGGGCATCGGGTTTGTGGGTTCAAGTTCAACTTAGAATGTGCAGGGAGGGAAGAATGCCTATTACTTCCTGTTGAAGAATGAAACAAACGATAAGGAGTAGATTTGTCTATTAGTGAGTACATTCAGATCCTTTATCAAAGGTATCATAGGTGCAAACGAAAGGGAAGAAGTGTAGAAGAATATACTGAGGAGTTTTATAGACTGTGCTAGAAATAATATCAGTGAGATTGAGTAGCAAGTAGCCAGGTTCATCAATGGTCTGAGAGAGGCAATTCAAGAGAGATTGGAATGAAAATCAATTTTGACTTTTTATGGAGCTGTTAGTCTAGCTCTAAAAGCTGAAACTCAACTTGCTAAATTCAGTAGGAAGTCTTATAATAGGATATTCTTCAATGAGCAACATGAAAGTCCACCAGTTCAAGGTAATAAGCCTGCATTCCCCACTGCTGCAGAGATTTCACTTCCACCAGTAAGGCACTAGGCAAGAAACTCCTTGTCCCTTCTAATGGTAACCCCTACAGCAAACACATGCCACTTCAGTGTTTTAGATGTGGGCAACCATGACACAAGAGTAATGAATGCCCTCAACGAAGGCGAGTTAATGTGGTGGAATATGACAGTAAATCTGGGAAAGAGGAGTTGGCTCATGCTCAGGAGTCTTTTGAAGTTGTCAAAATCGTTGAAGGGGATGATGCAGAGAGAACTATTGTATTGTCCAGAAGTTGCTATTGGCCCCTGGACAAACGCACTTCAACAAGAGACATGCTATCTTTAGAACCAAATCGACCATGAATAAAAGGGTTTGAGATGTTATGATGGGTAGTGGAAGTACTGATAACATTTGTCAAACTCTTTCAAGGCCTTTAATTTACCCACTGGAAAACAACTTAAACCTGACAAAGTAGGCTGGGCAAAGAAAGGGGTCAATGTCACAGTCCAAGAAGTGTGCACGGCATTTTTCTCAATTGGTAAGCATTATTAAGATGATGTAATTTGTTATGTCATCGATATGGATGCCTGTCATGTTCTTTTAGAGAGGCCATGGCAATATGATGTTGCGGCCACTCATAACGGGAGAGAGAACACTTGCTCTTTCATTTGGAGGTACAACCAATATCCACTATGTTATCTTCATCCTCCATGGCTCAACATACATTCCCTACACTATTAACAGCCTTTGGTCGGAAAGTTGAACAGGTCTTTAAACAACAACAGAAAGTGATTATCTTCTGATGTAGGAGTACAAAATTCAGAATTCTTCAAGTCCCGATGAATTGGCTGCAATTGTGAAAGCATTTGGTGTTTTTGTGATCCAAATTCATCTAGGATTTGCTTGGTTTGGTGTATTGAGCCTTGAAGACATCTTAATAGGATCTATGGAGGAAAAAGGGATTGACAGCGCTAGCTTACCTCTAGCTGGACGCTCGAGCGGTGAGACGAAATTTTCAGTAGCTGGCCTACCGCTTGCATGGCACTCGAGCGCTGCGCCATTCAGGGATTTCTTTGTTTTGTTTATTCCAAGCGTTTTTTGACCTAGTTTCCATCTTTAGGGCTATTATTAGGATTTGACATGTACTCATATATATATAGTTGGCTTCTCTTCATAGTTAGAATAGTGTTTTACCTCATTATTAATGAGATTAAAATTATTGTGAGATACGCAATATTGTTATATTGAATAAAATCTCCAATTCTCCTACCAAATTAAATTCTTGTTTCTTGTATTGTTGTTGTTGTGATCAATACTTCACACTGTGCAATATTACCTCGTTCCGTCCCCAATAATTTTGACATTGTGTGGGAGTTACTCCCCATGATGGATGTGCATCATCAAATTGACTGGGTACCAGGTGCTATCTACCCTACCCCCACTACAGGATGAGTTCCAAAGAAAACGACACTCTTCAGGCCTTAGTGGATGAAGCAATTGGTCAGGTTTTTACTTTCTCTATTCTAGCACTATTTTGTTAATTGGCTAGGGAAAGGTGGTATCGTTTCAGTACTTCAGCATTTTTGATGGACATTCCAGAATATTCAGCATATTGCTGAGATTCTCTCTCTTTTGGTCGCTTGTTTGTTTGCAAATTCTTCATCTCTTCCGGGTTAATTCGACGCAATTAATCCTTGTTACAGGTTAGTTTGCTTTGCAGATTGGCTCCTAAACCAATATTTTTCTAGCTTGCAAATAAATTGTTTGAACAAGGATCACTTGAACAGATCGAGAAATTGACCTGAATTCCCAACATTAGCTGACTAGGTTACTGAAGCCAGGTACTATACAAAAATTCAGCTAGATCACAAGTTCGACTTCATGGCCAATTAATCGGTGAGTATGATATGATGCACCAAAACCTTATGCACTATATGTATTCTTTCAGTTTAAACTCTAATATTTCAAAGTAAACACCCTATTCTCTAGTGACAAATTCCATTTGTAACATCATCGAAGGGGTAAATTATGTCTGTGGTTGAAGTTTCAACGAAATCTCAAATGAGTTATTAATTTGTCTCAACTAACTTCTATTTAGTTCCAAATAAAGTCACTAAATTTTAGTGGTATTAAGATTGTCACCAATTTGTCACGTGTCCTCTTGTATATTGATTAAAATTGCTTATTTGAGAGCTATACCACAATAGATTTTTCATGTACTAATTAAAATGTTAAGATAAAAAAAGTACCATGCATTTCAATTTTACCTGTCGAAAGTGATAATTGTTTTACCATTTTTTTTAGTGTATGACATAGTACTTCTTCGAAAATATCAATTATGCTATATGTTAGTTTGGAGACTATGGTAATAAATGTAACAAAATGATGACATTTGATACTAAGATCATGTTTGGTTTTTGCTAAAAGTAAGTATATTTTGATAAAAGTTGATAAAATATATGGTTGAAAATTTGTTAAAAATTATATGTGTCATGAAATGTATGGTTAAAATTTATCAAATTTAAAAAAAAAATAAAAATAAATTGGGTCTAAATTAAAGTTAAATTACACTTTGTTTGGCATTATTTATAAATAGTCAAATTTCTTTTTTTAACACATTTCAATATAACTAATAAATATTATACACTCACTTATCATTTATTACTATATATTCACAAATTAAACAATTTATTGGTTGAGAAAAATAGAATTTAATGACATAATTGTTATAAAATTAAAGGAATAAAAGAGAAATATAGAAAACAATTAAAGAGAAAAGTAGATAGTAAAAATTTAAGTGTGTATTTCATTGATAATCAAGATCTGTATTTATAGGTTTCAAAATGAGAGTTACAATTGAAATGAAATAGACTTTCTAAATTAGATAAGATTTATCTATGCATGATGATAAGACTACATAATTATCGATATTTATTTTATAATTTTACAACACTTCCCTTTTGATGATTATTTGAATTACTATCTCGTTGAAACCTTGTTTGGCAAGAACTCGATAGGGAAAAATACCAATAAATAAAAAAAGAGTACAAATAATTTGAAGTAATAAATTGTTGCCTCATTAAAATTTTGTCAAGAAAATCCAATGGGACAAAATTTGATCAAAAGAAAAAGAGTACATTTACTCTCCCTAATTTCAATTCTTGTATCAAGCGATTCATGACTTACATGTCAATATCTTTAATATTGATGTCTTGTATGGTGATGTCTTCAAATAATACCGTCTTCATACGAAATATTTATCAACATTTAATGATTGTAGTAAAATGATGATTCGAAAAATAGCTATTGTTGATCTCTTCAAGAGTTTCGTACATATCAGAGTATCATTTTGAGGGTAAATATCTTGTATATTATAGACATTCATCACACAAAAAATATGACTCGTTAAAATTTTATTAGGAAAAATCATAATAAAGGGAAAGAAGTACATTATTATTTTGAATATGTCACAAAAATTGTCTCATTAAAAACCTTACCAAAAAAATCAAATGGGACAAAACATTCGTCAAGGGAAAATGAGTATAACGCATATTTTGCCCATCATGATAATTACACTGAGTTATGATCCATGCATATTAAATCCTTTCATAATATTATCAAAATCATACATGATAATTGTCTATAATCACATTTATTACATGCATATCAAATTTCATACATCATCACGCTAATGAAATAGAGATTTGTAATTACATCCACCATATGATAAGTTAATTATTTATACAAGTTTTCACGATATGATAAGTTAATTATTTATAAAAGTTTTCACGAAATTCATTACGTAAAGAGTTTTACATTTCATATTACGACTTTACTTTTTTCATTTTCATTTTGCATAAGTATATATCTTTAGGTGTTCATACTATAGATCCATGAATTTTAGGTTTCTCTAATAAGTTTAATTTTATTAGGATCGTGTCCAGAAACTTTAGGTTTCTCTAGTAAATTCGATATTAGTATGATCACGTCATTTTATTTGTCCAATCATTATTTCAATCGATATATTTCAACGAATTTATTTCAATTCCTCACTATTCATAATATAATGTCGTACATCATGTACAAAAATGTTGTCGATAACTTTTTTTAATTATTCTATTTCTTTTTCTCGTAATATAATAATTTATTGAGATATCTCAACTTTCAATATATTATGTACCTGAACCTCTTCTAAAGTTTTATAATTTGTTATGCCTAAATACTCATCAAGAATATGACACTCCTTAATGGGACCACTTTTGATAATTGCTCCTTTTTCGTTTGGGGATTTTATATTAGAATAGAATATCATCACGCTTCAATAATACTATAAATTTATCAAATATAATATTAACTAATTGTCTTTCAGGGCATTCATTCGAGTTGGAGTATTTAAAGTTGGTGTGTAAGATATTATTAATCTCTTTGTTAGTAGATGCATGTAAATAAATTATTTTTCGAAATTTTGGTTCGAATTATTTTTTGTGAGAATTTAGATAATAATGACTTTTGTACATTATTTTTAGCTTCTTAATTCATCCCCCTAAAGATAGAATTGTACTAGTCAATTGACAATCAACAAATCGCTTTATACAATAGCACACGTTAGGACTTAAGATATTATATACAATTCAAACTATTCATTTATTCTTAACATTCTTTACTTTACATCTCAATGTATTGTGGTGGATGAATTTTGCATGTATTGCATTATCAAAATAACTAGATGGAAAAGTTTTGATCGTAAGTCAATTATAATAAGAAGAACT
>CAIGRN010154410.1:0-15678 GCA_903798345.1 Fraxinus anomala
TTGATTACTTTTTTTTTTTTTTTTGATGTTTAGGTTTGAGGTATTTTACGAGGTATGCTTTGTATATGGTTTAGGATGGGGATAGATTTTGGAAAATGCCGGAATGTTACATTTGAGGAAGTATTATTATGAATCTCCGAGTTCCAGATGCGGTAAGCTGCATTTTTGGGCATTTGCTGTATTCTTTTTCTTTTGTTTTTGTTTTTGTTTTGGGTTAGGGGTTGTTGGGTGGTGGTGGCGAGGACGGCTCAGTAAGGCTTCTACTTGCTCTGAATGTAAAGGCCTTAACCAAAAAAATAAAAATAAAAAATAGAAAAAATCATATAATTGTTAGAGAAATGCTAAATGAACACCGGTACACTCCCCTCGGGGGGGCCCACGTCGATTAAAATAATCGTTGTGAGGGGGTGCCCCTGTGTACGTGTAGCAAATCTCTAATTGTTATTGAGAAACATTAATTTACTGGTTCTATTTCTTAACTTTTCTCTCTTGTTCAAATGGAACCAAGTTGAGATGACTGAAAAATTCATTCATTCACTGCTTATAGTTAATTTGCAAATTTTCACTTTGCTCTTTAAGCTACAATGTCACAATATTTTAAAGCTCATTGCATTGAAAGAAAAACAAAATCATCTTCTAATACTTAATTCAATTGGGTTTGAGATCTAACTTATGATTGCCTAGTGTAGCTCTCACTGTTTTTCTCATTCATTTGCTCGCTCGCTCGCTCGCTCTGGGATGATGTAACTTAGCCAAATCAGACATTGATGTGCTCCTAAAGGTGTATCCTTTGAGGTTTTTCTCATTGTCATTTGGAGGCTTTTTTGTTATCTTTGCTTCTGTGTACTGCCTCAAGCCTCAAATGGGACCCTTTGGTAGAAGCGCATCTCTCTGACGATAAAAACAGAGATTGGATCCTAGCTGACCAGAGCATTTTGTTTGAGCATTTATCTTTTGGTTTTCATTTTAACATTTGTTATGCAGCTTTTATGAAATGTCTGGCTTCAATGCGCTGATTGGAGCAATAGCCACAAGACAATGGAAATATATGTTAATTTTTTTCCAGAAAGTTGAATATGTGCACATATTTACTACCCATTCGCCTTTGTTCACGTATTCATATTTATGTCGTCCAAAATTTTTTTTGTAATTTTTTTTTTATCAATTTTTTCCAGGTTATTGATAAAGTTCAGGGCGAAACAAAGAGTCGTTAAGGTATTATATGCTACTAACATTTTCTGTCAATTCTACAACAAATAATCTGAAATTCGTCATATAATATTTCTCTTCATCTGTGGATGGCCAAATAGCCCTTAGTGCATAACCTGCTCATTATATTATATTTTTCTTCAATCTGCTCTGGCTAAAAGAATTTGTCATGCTTGCATTTAGTGTGTGAGCTAAGCGTTGTTAGATTACATGTTTGTGGTTTGTGTCTAGAGTTTGTCGACATGATTCATGATTTAACTTGTTAGATGCTGGACAATGTTTGTGGTTTGTGTCTAGAGTTTGTCGACGTGATTCATGATTTAATTTGTTAGATGCTGGACAATGTACCCAAGCCAATTTTCTGAATGACGAATGAGAATTCCCACACGGTGTTTAGTTAATGGGTTGTTGACATTCAAGTTTTTCTCTTTCCAGGAAAAATTCAAGAAGAGAAGATTATATTATGGACGTGAGAAATATGTTTCTGGCACCACATTGCTAGTGTTCTATTTATTTAGAAGCTAGATATCTTCCTAAATCTTTTGCATGTTGATTTGATTTTCAGATAGAAAACCACTTGGAGTTGGAGGTGGAAAAAGGAAGAGGTAGCGATGACAGGGCTGCTGGAGACAATCAAATGGAATTGGTCATGCTGTAGATGATGGTGCCAAAGGTGGAGTAATATAAAGCGAATATATTGAAGAGAAAAGACCCAGTTGTCTATCTATTGTTTTTTGGGAGCATCCTAGAACAAAACCTGTCTTGTTCATACAGGCCTACAATAACCACAAATAAGGAAAGTATATTAAGATAGCTGAATTGCAACGATCATCTTCTGTAATTATGTAGTATTAACTCACTTATACAACATATTACACTTTAGCACAATATTGAATAGCTCTTCTGAAAATATTTTCCACATTTTTCATCTTCCTCGCTAGAACTGAGATGGAGAATGGACCTTATCATTTCTGCAAATATATGGAATCCTGGAAAGAAACCCTCAACCACACATTCTTTTCCTGGGGAAAAAAAGAAAAGAAAAGAAAATAAACATTTGTGCTTTCTTGCTTGCAAAAATTAGATCTGCCTCTGCTTCATAATCAACAAATGAAAAACATAAACTGAATTGCTGAACTTTCATTGCCTCAAGATATGACAAAGTGGTGATTACAGCAATTTGACTTGTGATGCTTGTTATTCTTAAGCTTGCATAATTTGATTACTGGACTTGCATGAAGTCAAAGTGCAGCTAGTTAACAATGCAGTGTCATTTGTGGCCATTTCTGTTGTTTTAAGCTCCTCGTGTAGAAGTCCAGTTTGAATGTTGGAAATCCTTAGACAATCATAACTATTTATGTTCGGAATCATTTATCATAACATAAAAAGGCTTGCTCGTTTCTTTTCTTAATTCGTTTTAATTTAAGCAGAACTGATACTTCATCTGTTATCCTGATCCGTTCTTACTTTATGAATTGGATTTTGGTGATAGGTGGAGGCCATGGACTTGGCTGATTGTTTATAAGCTGAGAGGCAATGATAGGTGAGGAGTGCCACTTTTATCGGCAAGATATATTCACCAAGGTACATAGCCAGAGAAAAGATCTTGTTTGTTCTTCCAGTGGCTCGAGCGTGTAAGATAAGATAAATGGTTGTTCAAGTAATAAAACGTGCTACTTTTACATTTGACTAGTGCTTATTTAAATTTGAATGAAGTGTAATTATTCTGAAATTGTTGCACCTTTAACATGGTGGATCTTTTCTTTCATGGTTACGGAATACTTCACAAACCGCACAACTAGGAACATATTTCGTAAGCATTCAATAGAACTTGATGGCACGATGTACATAATCTTAACTTATTTTTCTTCTTTAATATTGTCCGTGCTATCTAAGTCATTTTTACCAAGCATGCAGCTAATGTCTTTTGAGTGATTTTATTAGATAACTCCAAAGTTTGAACTGTGTTGTAAATTAATACAATATATAGTTTCGTATTTTGTTTTCAATTGTTCACAGTTCATTATAATGTATGGAAGCTAATTGGCAGCCATCTTTAGAGCGCTAATTTAATTGACACAGAATTTATTTTCAACAAATTCATCTTTTGTATGAGAATGTATTATTTGGTTTCTTTTTGTATTTTTCTTCTTCTTTTAGGACTTTATTGTCCAAGAATTGCGCTGAAATGAAATATATAATAGTTACACAATTGAACAGTTATGGAAGTGTTATTCAAAATCAAAATTATCTTACAAACTACAAGCATCTTAACGACTAAATAAATTTAACAATTGGGCCTTTCGTACTATGATAATAGAATGAGAAAAGTTCGACAAGTTAATCTCCATCGTCGGGATTCAAATTCTTCGGACATCAACAATCTTAATACGGATTTCTTTTGGGGTCCTTGTTCGAACTGTATGAATATTGACAAAATGGTTTAGTATAAACTGTTATCCTGTGGTGGTATCATCTCGTGCATATAAAAGTTCTCAAAAACTTGTTCAAATTTGGAGTTGGCCATTATTTGTTCTAATTTCAACGAACCATTGTCACACGATAACAACTTCGTCATTACAATACAAATAGAAGAATTGTCTCTATTATAAGTTTATGGCTTGTACTTTGTAAGTGGAGCCCCCATCCATATTTCAGAGAGAGAGAGAGAGATTCCTTTTCATAAGAATCAAATCAATATGCAAATCCTGCTTCTCTGTATAGTTTAGTGGGTGCATCGAATTATAATTTACAGAGCAAATATGGCGGATATCAAAGAAGATATAGGTCATGCCCAGCAGCAGCAGCACTTGGGTCTTGCTGTTGAACCTCCAAAAATGGAAGAAAAAGAAGAAGAAAGGGAGCAGAAGAAGACTCAAACCAAACGTGTGGCTTCGCTCGATATTTTCAGAGGTCTCACAGTTGCTGTATGTAATCTTTCATTCTTCAGCTTTTTTAACTTTAGACTTCGTTTAAATTGATAACGCCCAAAATACTACTGAGCAATTTTTTTTCAGGAGGTCTTGTTTTGATGATGTAGACTAAGGATAGCAATTTCTTTAATCATTTGTCAAAATAACTCTTATCATCTAAGAATTGAAAAATGTTAGTCTCACTTTTATTGACAATAACATTTAGCTGAAGTTGCTGGTATCGAGCTAAATTGGGGTGTATTTGGAGAGTTGCCATCTTGACGAGATGGATGAATTGAAGTGAAAATAAAATACTATATTAATTCCTATCTAAATAAGGAATACAAATCATCTATACATTTTAACTCTCCCCCTGAGTTAAAGTATGGATATCACATGCCCAGCTTATGTATAGAATGGTCCGCTAGCAATAATGTCAAGTTGTCAACCATTATATTAGTAATCATCGATATATATTAACTCTCTCTCTCTCTCTCTCTCGAGTTGGTGCATGGATATCATTCATTCCCAACTTAGATAATAATGCACAGAATGGTCCATTAGCATCAGCATGTTACTCAGCTGAACCTCTATACGCCCACACTCAAGGTTATCCTTGATGTAGATCTTGTCAAGTTCAACGTGCGTGGTTCAAACATATTCAAATCATCTACACATTCTAGCTATTACAAGTAGTACATACTGGAAACTTGGGATGAAGGAGGATGGGTGAATTTGCTGGATGATGTGAATGCACATCCTTATGTCTCTTTCCCTATTAATTTGATTTAATATTTGGCATTGTAATTGTCATAGTGAATTTTTCAAAAGAAGTCTTCATTCATAACGATAGACTTTGCATTTGCATGATACAGAAGGTAGAGCCATCCATAGGTCCAAGATTTTCAGTCCATAGTTGCTTTTAAAGCATCTTTTTTCATCTATGAAGAGCAGTTTCGGATTTTTAAAAAATAAGACTTTTTGTAAAAGAATTTTGAAAGGTCCTTCGTTTTCATTTTCTCTCACTACATTGGTCCTGCTTAAGAAATTTTGTCTATAGTTATAGGTACAGCACTATGGTAAAATAATATTTATAATAATAGCATATAAGAGGAAGGTCGTTCATTTCATTTTGTCTCACTACCTTATTCTTTCCATTGTTTCTGTCTCATTTATATTTATTTTATAATTTCAAATGTTGCAGTTAATGATTTTGGTTGATGATGCTGGGGGTGAGTGGCCTATGATCGGGCATGCTCCATGGAATGGATGCAATCTTGCTGATTTTGTGATGCCATTCTTTTTATTTATTGTGGGGATGGCCATTGCACTTGCTCTTAAGGTTTGTTTTATGTCCTTCGTTAGGTATATGATTTTGAAACTGATTTTTTAATTTTCATGCATTGATTCTTGGTTTTTCTGTGAATAGAGAATACCAGATAGGTTAAAGGCCATTAGTAAAGTGATTTTAAGAACTCTCAAACTGCTTTTCTGGGGCCTCCTTTTACAAGGTCAGTATTTTGGCTTTATATCCTTCATAATCTTTTATTTTTCTTCTTAAATTGTATATATAAATAACCTATGGGACACCATGTTTCCCATTTGTAGCTGTCAAATATAAGAAATAGGAAGTTTAAGACACGCACATATTCCTTTCATCACATCTTGACAACACTCTAGGAAAATATACTTGAATTACATTTCACATAAGTGCATTGTATTGAGCGACTTGATCTAAAAGCTTTAACGGTTAGAAAGGGACATCTGTATATCATTTAAATATTTTCTTCAACACATTGTCTTACATGTAGGCAATATCGTTTTTCGCCTTCAAACCCTAGTGGGTGCAGTGGCACTTGAACCCACAAATTTGTATACCATATTGAATCATTTGATTTAAAAATTTAAGTTATTGACAGAGCCACATGTGTTTCATTTATATCTTGTCTTCAATACATGGTTTTATGATGATGCTTCACCAGATGTAAAAAATAAAAGAAAAAGGTAAAAATGAGGCTTCTCATATCATAGGCAGTTAACAATGAAACATAATCTAATGCTGACTTGATTTCTTATAAAATATAGGAGGTTTCTCACATGCTCCTGATAAACTAACGTATGGCGTTGACATGAAAATGATTAGGTGGTGTGGAATTCTCCAGGTACTGTTTATCCTCACCTTGTACATTTGGGAAGCCCATCTTAATTCATTGAACGTGTTGTAAGAAACTTATTTTGTGTTCCCAGAGGATAGCTCTTGCTTATTTCGTTGTGGCTCTAATAGAAATCTTGACAAGAAATACCCAAGCAAAGAGTCTATCACCTGGACGATTTTCTATATTCAAGTTATATTTTTGGCATTGGTGAGTCTTTTGATCTTCTTTAATATTGGTGACAGTATTTTGATACTTTTAAGTTGACTATATTTTATAATTTTCAGGGTCACGGGAGCATGTGTTTTAATTGTGTACTTGGCCACACTATATGGAACTCATGTTCCTCATTGGCAGTTTACCGTGCAAAATTCCGATAGTGCTGAGTTTGGGAAAAAATTAACTGTAAGCTCTTTCGTGCTCATTTATCAAGCTAATCTGAATTCCTAATTTCCTATGGGAGGGTTTCTTGTAAATCATTAGGTTATAGCTATAAATACCATTTTCGAACTTTAGCCGGAAATGTACTTGTATGTTAAAAAATCTATGTTTCAATTATAGATTCAAAGTTTTATCATTCCAATTACACTTGACAACTTGGACCATCAATGCATGTTATGTATATAGGACTTTACAATATAATAATCAAGATTTAAGCTTATTTGTCTTTGTTAGTACTGTTTAATACTATCTAATATAAAGGGAAAATAAATTCTTGATTTTCAGGTAGCTTGTAATGTGAGGGGAAAATTAGATCCTCCTTGTAATGCAGTAGGTTATGTCGACAGAGAAGTGCTTGGAATCAATCATATGTACCCACATCCGGCTTGGAAGCGATCCAAAGTGAGTAATTTTATTGCGTTTTTATTCTCTTTATCTATTATTTTCTTTTATCAATTTATTTGATCATTCTTTGCTTTTTTTATTGTTAATTTATCCTCTCTGTCTATTATTTTCTTTTATCAATTTATTTGATCTTTCGTTGCTTTTTCTGTTCAGAAATTGTCTTATATGATATGAAATCGTGCAGGCTTGCACTAAGAATTCCCCTCACGAGGGGCCTTTTAGGAGTGATGCTCCACCCTGGTGCTACGCATCTTTTGAACCCGAAGGAATTCTGAGGTGGGTTTATAGAGCATAAACACCAATTTTAAAATTAGAAATGGCCATTACCTAGAGTGATAGAAACCTCAAATGCTGTTTTCTGCTTCTTCCTTCGATAGATTGGAGTGTGGGGAATAGAATAAGAGGCATGAACCATGGTCAGTCGATGCAGTGAAGCATCAAACAAGATCTTAATTGATTATTAACTCAATTTCACATCATCAAGTGAACAAAGTGCACTGCTTTGATTTAGCTATTAAGAAAGTTATTTACAAATCTATTATTGTTTCCTTTCGTACTGCAGCTCAGTTTCTGCCATTCTCTCCACCATCATTGGAGTCCATTTCGGTCACGTGTTGGTACACATGAAGGTTTTACCTTAGCTGGTCCAACATTGTGATTTTGACAAATTTTATAGGGGTCTCACTGCAATCTCGTTTATGCTATGTTTTTAGGATCATTCAACTAGACTTCGACATTGGATTGTTCCGGGTCTTGCCCTTCTGATTTTAGGGATTATCCTTCATTTCACGGATGGTGATGTTTGAAGAACCTTAAATGGACGAAATTTCTGCATTGATGTTTTCTAAGTACTCTTCCTCATATAATTTGTTTACTTGCAGCTATTCCTTTAAATAAGCAGTTGTACACTTTCAGCTATGTTTGTGTAACGTCTGGAGCAGCAGCATTAGTATTCTCGGTTTTCTACATTCTGGTACAGTTTCAACTTTTGAAATACGCTAATTCTACGTTACAATCTTGGTGTAGTTTGAGCCGGTTTCGGAATCTCCATGCCAGTCTTTTTCAGATAAAGATTCATTGTCCTTTTTTTTGGTAGGTTGATGTTTTGAATTTGAGGTACATGTTTCTGCCATTGGAATGGATCGGTATGAATGCTATGCTTGTTTATGTAATGGCGGCCGAAGGTATCTTCGCGGGATTCATCAACGGGTGGTATTACGATAATCCCCATAATACACTGGTAATTTTCAAGTTATAAACGTCTGTTGTTGCCTAGTTTGTGTAATTGCATTCTGATATTCTGATGCATATATGAAATTATTACATTCTCTTAGCGTTGATTATTCAACTGTTTAAAACAATCTTTGCAGATATATTGGATACAGAAGCACATTTTCATCAATGTTTGGCATTCAAGAAAAGTGGGCATTCTACTTTATGTTATCTTTGCTGAAATATTGTTTTGGGGCATTGTTGCTGGTTTATTGCATCTGTTCGGGATTTATTGGAAGCTTTAGTTACAGATTTAATAATCGTTCAAAAATGTAGCACTTGATTCGATTTCGATTTTCAATTTTACCGACTTAAAAAAATTGAGTTTGATTCTTAAGAACTCGCTAGGGTTGAGTAAGTTCATCGTTTAAGAAATATTTTTTCAGATGTCGCACAATATAATTCAACCCTAATGTATAGAAACTAGAGGTATTTGAGGACAAGATTGAGCGGGCAACTCAAATTTTCATATGGATTGAGCTCTCCAACCTGCAGTCAAGTACGGTAGTGTGATGGTATTTTAAACCTCGATGAATGTAAAACTAAATTAAGGTACATTTCCAGTACACCGAGAGGACTCGACAAATGATATATGATAGTATAACAATTCATTATTGACAAGTCCTCTCGAAAGCTCCATATTAATGAGACATGCAGCTCATGTTTGGCCTGAAAGACTTGATTCAAAATTCTTAGAAAATATATATTGCCCTGCATTGTCTTGATCCATCAGGGAATCGAGGAGGGAACGAGAACATGATCCCCATTCGAAACTTACATTTTATTTGATTTTTAATTTTTTTAAAATTTATACCATATTTTAAAAAGTAAATACATAAGAAATGATCGATAAATGAAAATATTATAATTCTTAACACTTCCAGCAGCTCGAAAATCTCTACGAGATGAGAGGATAGGTAGGGTTTCCCGATTTCGTTGAGCTGTGTTTTCATCTCTAAGTTTTATTTTTTAATCACGAATGTTTTATCTTTTAATCACGGATGTTTGGTAATTTATACTAAAATCATAACTTCCCCAAAAATAAATCCCAAGTTTATGTAGAGAGTAGAGTTTTATTTATTTTTGAGTGAACACATAACCCTTGTTTGAGAATTTTTTTTAGAATCAATTCTCTTCGATATTCATTTTCTACTACATATTTTTGAGGAAAAAAAAGGAAAAAATAATCTTTATCAACCGCGTAGCTTTCCTCGGGAACACGACACTACAACCAGGCTCTTCTATCATTTCTCCCCAAATTCTCCCAAGCTCCCTCTCTCTACACGAACACGGTCAGGCGGAGTTGATAAAAAATGGCGACGCCTATGGTAGAAGACAGCAACTTCGAAGACGACCAGCTCTCGTCTATGTCCACTGACGACATTGTTCGAGCCTCTCGCCTTCTTGACAACGAAATCCGAATCCTCAAGGTTTTTCTGTCTCTCTCTCTTCCTGCGTGAGAAATTAGATTATAACTTTGTCTTGTCACGTGATATACATTTTAATTTCTTTAGGAAGAGTCGCAGAGAACGAATCTGGATTTGGATTCGTTGAAGGAGAAGATAAAGGAGAATCAAGAGAAAATCAAGCTCAATAAACAGCTCCCTTATTTAGTCGGCAACATTGTCGAGGTACTTACTTCAGTAGGGTTTTAGTTTTGCCAAATCTTTATTGCGATATATTCAATTAGGGATTTTGCATTTTCTAGTCCGGTGGTGTGGAATTAATGGAAATGTCTAGCAAATTGAGATAGGAGGTATTTGGAACACTGGATGTGGGATTTATATTTTGATGATGTCTCTTTATGATGACTATGTAAAGCAAAGGGAATTTGAAACTACATGGGATGAGGAAATAAGGTTTTCATGAGACTTTGGCTGAGTTTCTGTGTAGTTCAGTATGAAAGCAAGTTCATGGAGAGAAATTCCTAATAACTACATATAATGAGAATGAAGAGCGTCATTATGATTTTACCTGGACACTTTGAAATTGAGGTGATTCTAACAACACCGTGTGATTTATTACCATAGAGAATGCCTTCTCGTCTATTATACTAACTTGTAGTTTAATAGAAAGAAAGTATAGAAAAATGACATTATGAAAGCATAAAACTTACCTCCACTTGACTACAGTTTCAATAAAAAAAGAATGAACTAATCAAAGTTCATAGCTTTATTCGCAAAGTATTTGCAAAATGAAATGTAGCCATGCTACTGCTTATAACTTAATTGCCTTCAAATTTGTGCTTAAGTCTAGCAAGCATATGTCCCCTGATTTATGTTTTACATTATGCTTCCAAACTGGGGGTCAGTTTTCCAAATGTTTCATAAGTGTGACAGAAAAACTTGTAAAACCAATTAATATATATTGCGTTAAGAAATGATAGCATCTTATTGGGGTGGGTGGACTTTGAGTTTTTGTTGGTTAAGATTAAATTTTGGGATTTTCTTTCAATGCTGCTTAAATAATAACAAGACAACCTTTTGACTTCCTGAGCGGAGCAAGGCAGCCTCTACTACTCCAATGAATAATGAAACACCTGCAAGAAGAGGCTGAGGCTATCTCTCCCGTTATACCTCCGCGCTTGAGAATTAGTGATTGAGTTTGATGAAAAATGACTTGAAGAAAAATGAGAGAGAGCCGAAAGATATTGTGGAAAAAAAAAGATCCTCATACCAAGCACACTTTTGGAGTATTTATAGATGCTTGATGCCATGTAACCTCTAAGCAGTTATTGTTCACGTGTTCAGTGTAACACGTCCACTCACTAGATGGTTCTTACCCACGTATTGAATGATCAACTTCCATCCACAAGACAATTAATAGGATTAGTGATAACTATCAGGTGGTTGGGAGTCATAGTGGTCGATCTACCATAGCGGTAGTTGGTCTAGCATAGCATCAATTGGGGCTAGCACATCGACAATCGAGCTAGCATAGATAGTCCAACTAGTATAGCAGCAATCAGGCTAGCATGGCCGTAGTCGGGCAATTTCTTTCACTTGGTTGGCCATTGTAGTCCACTATTTATATCACATATTATCATTAGTCCTTCTATTTCTTGTTGATAGCTATCGTTAAGAGAAAGTAGCTTCACTCATTTACGTCACAAAAGTTTTTTCTTATCCCGTCACGTAGTGAGATTAAGTAGAACGCAAATGGGTCGACTAGGTCAAATGGCAGGAAGTCATGAAATGGATAGGTTTGGGCACTTGGTAACCTATGAGTGGGCTAAAAATCTCCTCTATATAAAGGGGAGAAGTCTTCATTTGTTTACTCTTTATATTGCAAATCCTAAGCATCTCTTCCACTCTTTTCATTTCCAATGTAATCTCCTATTCCTTCGGTCTTATTTTTCTTGAAATTCGTTTAGTTTGTAAATTCATTTAATCTAAATGTATAAAATGATTTTGTCGTCTTCTAGTCAAGAAATCTTAGATTCATCTCTTTGCACGTCAAATAGGGGGGGCGAGTGAGTGAAAATGAGAGGAGAAAAGTCGGCCGACCCATCTTTCGATGGGCCAGTCGGCCTCCACGCTCGCATTGGGATTTATCTTGCTAGGGGTAAAGATGAAATTCGTTGAAGATTGAAATAAAGAAGGATGGAGAGGAAATATCAAACTTCCCATCCAAACAATTTTTGTACATAGCAATCTCGTGGGGATACAACCTAGGAACCTCTTCTTTTGACCTAGGGGCTCTATATACATAATCGTCAATGCGAGTATACCTATCGAACAATTGATTCAATTTGGTTGGAGAATTGTAAGAGCTAGGCCCCTTTGGAATATTAAGAACTACCACCCAACTTGTCAGATTTTGTCCAATTTCAAAGATATAATTTGGGGATTTGAAAGAATCGATGTGATTTTTGAGAGAACACGGAACAAAAATAAATGAATCGTGAAAATATGTGGGATTATCACCACCCCAATGGAGTTGATTGACTATGCCTAGTGGTCAATCGACCCTAGGGGAATGGTTGGTCGACCGACCAGCAGGCTTGATCGACTAGCGAACCGTTGGTCGATGGCTCGTTGATAGACCAAGCCGCGGGCGGTCGAAGTTCTCTCCTCTCTCATTGTCACTTGCTTTCGCCCCCATTTGATGTGCAAGGAGATGAATCTAAAATTTGACTAGAAGATGACGACAAAATTACTTTATACATCTAGATGAAATAGATTTACAAACTAAAGGAATTTCAAGAAAGATAAGAGTGAAGAAGGAGGAGATTACCTTGGAATTGAAAGGAGATGCTTGGGGTTTGCTATATAAAGAGTAAACAAATGAAGTTTTCTCCCTCCTTTATATAGAGGAGATTTTTGAATTTTTTGGGAGAAAATTCTTCCCAAGAGAGTTAGCCCACTCATAGGTTGCCAAGTGTCCAAGCCTATTGGGCCTATGACTCCCCGCCATTTAGCCTCGTCGACCCATTTATGTTCTACCAAATATCATTACTTGACGGAGTAAAAAAAAGCTCTTGCAACGTAAAGGAGTGATGATGCTATCTCTTAGTGATAGCTATCGACAAGAGGTAGAGGGGCTATTGATGCTATGCGATATAAATAATGGACTACGATGGTCAACTAAGTGAAAGAAATTGCTTGACTACTGCTATGCTAGCTCGATTGCCGCTATGCCAGCCTGACTATCGCTATGACTTCCAACCACTTGACGGTTATCACTAATCTCATTAACTGTTTAGTGGGTGAAAGTTGACCACTCAATACATGGATAAGAACCACTTAGTGAGTGGACGTATTACACTAAACACATGGACGATAACCGTTTAGGGGTTACATAGCACGAAGCAACTATAAATACTTCAAAGGCGTGCTAGGTTTAAGGATCTTTTTCGCAATTTCTTTCTGGCTTTTTCTCGTTTTTCTTTTAGTCATTTTTCGGCAAACTCAATCACTAATTCTCACGTCGGAGGTACAACGGAGAAGAGAGTCTCAGCCTCTTCTTGTAGGTGTTTCATTATTCATTGGAGTAGCAGAGGTCATCTTGCTTCGCTAAAAAAGTCAAAGGTTGTTTCGTTATTATTTCAGCTACTAAAACGAGTTTAATTTTTTCAGTTTACCAATAGTTTAGGGAATAGGTACGGTAATTGGTGTAATGTGGAGATAGTTTCCCATGTATTTTTTCTAGCATCGAGAGGATCTTTTCTTCTTATATTTTGTATTTCTATAGTTGATTTCACTTTCAATTATATAATCCTTTAGGAGAATTGGTGATGGTGGAAAAAGGCATTGACCTTTAAGGATTATAAGAGGTTATTCATATACTACTCCAAGACTAAAGTCACGCAGCAGCTTGCTCAAGATCTTGATTAATTACTTTTTTTGTTTCTAATCACGAATTTATGTTTGAATTCAGGTTATTCAGTTGTTGGGTCAATTTGTGGTTCTAATAGTTTAGTCAAGTCCATGTCCTTTTAGGAATTTATAATCACAGATTATTTTTTGTAATTTAGGTTAGAATTTTTTTGGTAATCTTTATGCTTGTGATCACATTAGGAGTTGTAAGTTAAGTAATAGTGGAATACCAGGATTAGTCTTATTCCTTAACTATGTTTAACTTAAGAAGAACGAATTCGAATACGATACAATACCGGTACTCCGATGCAACTTTTTAACAAAAATTAGGTTCCACAATTATGTGTATATATGTATATGCATGTATAGTATTCTTCACAAGTTAAATATGAAATTCGGCATAATTTCATTATTATAAAAAAAATTAAAATAGAAATCTGGCAATAAAAATAAAATAAATACTAAAGCATGTTATAATTCTTAATTGTTCTAACTTAATTTTCATCAACATCAAGACCATCAATCTCTTCATTTTCATTAAAAACAACACTCTTCAACTTTGACTCATCTATTGATAAATTAGCAACTTCAAGTAGCACAACATCTTCAAGAGTATTAAATGAGTCTCCAACAATGTCTCACATTTTGGATTTTTCTTTAAACAAATATTTAACTTTCTTCATAAAAGACGTAAATAGTTATGAATGAAAACCAATTCTTGAGCTTATTGTGGAGTTAATTTATTCATTCTCATTGAGTACACGAAAGAGTAGGTGCTCTCATTTATTGTCGTTAAGAGTTTAAAATTGATAAAACTCTTCTTCATGTGGCCTAAGGTGTCCGATACGTATTGGAAATGTAATAAATTTATAAAATATAAAATAATTAAAAAATGGAAAGTGTCGAAGAGTATCCAAGCTTGGATACGTATCAGATATGGGTACGCAATAAGTTTACAAAAATCCGTGCTTATTAGTGTATAACAACATTGTTTGCCCTGATTTGTTTTAGTTTTCCGAGTTTGCTACATAATACTGAATGAAATCTTAGGCTGAACTAAATTGTAGGATCCCTTATTTTTCAGGAGTTAGCTCTGGCTTTATGTCCAGTTTAACAGAATGTCTTTAGAAGTATCTATGTCCAATCAATGACTTTTATGTGATTCCTGCAAATTGAGTTCATCGATCAGTGTCATTATCTTAAATGGTAAGTAGAGATTGGAGATTTAATGTGATGAGTACTAATTTTGTTTTCTATATTTGTCAGATTTTGGAAATGAACCCAGAGGATGAGGCTGAAGAAGATGGTGCAAATATCGATCTTGATTCTCAAAGGAAGGGTAAATGTGTAGTACTAAAAACATCCACACGCCAGGTAAGATATCCTGGGTACATGCATTTCTCTCTGTGGGCGAGAGTCTATGCTGTGGGCGAGAGTCTGTGCATCTGCATCTATGTTTATATACGCGTTTTTCCATTTCATTTTTCTAAATCCAATAATCATTTCCTGTTTGTTTTAGTTTAACGTTTNAAGATGGTGCAAATATCGATCTTGATTCTCAAAGGAAGGGTAAATGTGTAGTACTAAAAACATCCACACGCCAGGTAAGATATCCTGGGTACATGCATTTCTCTCTGTGGGCGAGAGTCTATGCTGTGGGCGAGAGTCTGTGCATCTGCATCTATGTTTATATACGCGTTTTTCCATTTCATTTTTCTAAATCCAATAATCATTTCCTGTTTGTTTTAGTTTAACGTTTGCTTGAAGAAGTGTAGTTGCATGCAAGGTTTAAAAAGGCGAAACTAAGTATTGAGGCGATTTTTCTTTATGAGGCGAGGCGTAAGCCTTGAGACGGATTGAGGCGTAAGCCTCACAAAAAATAAAAAATCTAAGTAAAAGAATTATAAAATAATACAAGAATTCAAAAAAAAAATCAAAGTTGGAGCATATAGTAAATAGGATAGATAG
>CAIGRN010154435.1:0-20327 GCA_903798345.1 Fraxinus anomala
GGTTGGAGCTAGTAAAGGATTATGATTGCACTATTCATTACCATCCGGGTAAGGCTAATGTTGTTGCCGATGTTCTAAGTAGAATTTCGATGGGACAATTAGTATCATTACCTGCTACTTAGATAGAGTTGATCAAAGACTTGGAAAATTTGCAAATCAAAGTGGTTACCACACCAGAACAACTTATCGCTTATTTAGCAACTTTGGTGGTTCGACCTACTCTTAGAGATCGGATCATAAGAGCACAAGGTAAAGATCCATTTTTTTAGAAGATTGGGAAATACAGTATTGATAGGAAAAAGGATTTTGGAATAGCTTTGGATCGGGCATTGATATTTAAGAAACAATTTGTGTGCCTAAGGATAAAGTTTTGAGGAAAGAGATATTGGAATAGGCTCATTTCACCCCCATACACCGCACATTTTGGTGGTGGTGGAGGAATATGAAAAGAAGTATAAGCTTATTTGTGGCAAAATTCATAGTTTGTCAACAAGTTAAAATAGAACAACAAAAACCAGCAGGGTTGTTAAATCCATTTGACATACCTGAATAGAAGTGGGAGAATATCGCAATGGTGTGATAAGATTTTCGAAGTCAGGAAGAGGACATAATGCTATATGGATAATAGTGGATCATCTAACAAAGTTAGCTCATTTTCTTCTAGTGACAATGACATTTAACCCAATTCAACTGGCTCAGTTGCACATTACATAAATTGTAAGATCGCAAGGTGCCCCTGTCTCTATTGTGATTGATAGAGATCCAAGATTTACGTTTAAATTTTGAAAGAGCATACAAGGAGCTATGGGAACAAAATTGAAATTCAATACGGCATATCATCCTCAATCTGATGGTCAATCTGAAAGGACCATTCGAACTTTGGAAGACATGCTAAGAGCTCGTGTTCTGAATTTGGGAAGCAATTGAGAATTGTATCTACCTTTGGTAGAATTTGCATATAATAACAGTTTTTGGGCAACTATTGGAATGGTACCGTATGAAGCTCTCTATGGTAGAAAATGCAGATGACCTGTTCATTGAGATGAAGTCGGAGAAAATAGAGTTTTGGGACTCGAGATCATTGAAAAGACAGTTGCAGCCATTAATAAGATCCGTACTAGGATAAAGGCAGCGTAAGATAGATAAAAGAGCTATGCAGATACCAGAAGAAAAGACTTGGAGTTTCAAGTCGGTGAAAAGATCGTCTTGAAAATGGCACCTATGAAGGGTGTACTAAGGTATGGTAAGAAAGGCAAGCTAAGACCGCGTTATATAGGATCTTTCAAAATTCTTGAGAAGGTAAGTAGTGTAGCGTATCGGTTCGCTCTACCACCCGAATTTTCTATCGTACATGATGTGTTTCACGTGTCTATGATAAGAAAATATGTGCACAATCCAAGTTATGTGGTGAATTATCAAATATTAGATGTTCAAAAATACTTATCATACGAAGAAGTTCCAATTGCTATTTTGGATAGAAAGGTGCATAAATTAATGACTAAAGAAATTCCATTAGTTAAGGTTCAGTGGCGACATCATGGGATAGAAGAAGTCAGTTGGGAAACAGAAGCAGAAATTAAAGCAAAGTATCTGACAGTGTTTGTTTAATTTAACGTAATTTCGAGGATAAATTTTTTTTAAGATGCGAGGGATGTAAGGTCCTGAATTTAATATTCTTAAATTGGTTGATGTTGCCCATTTAAGAAACGAGCTATGGAAGCTTGGCCCATTAAGGTTATACAAGTACAAGCTATAAGTTATTTAAATGCCTAATAATTTAAGACATCAAGTTTAAGTAAATTGGATTACAAAGATTTAATAAATAATTCGGCATTATTATAGTTTAAATGATTGCTCCAGCTCTACATGTCATGATAATTATATAGAAATTGAATTTTTCCAGAAATCCATCTACGTGCAATGGTATGAATCTGTAGTTCGAATTTTCTAATTTGATAATGAAATGCACCAATGATATCTATTGCGTTTCAAACTCATGGGTTAATTCTCTTCCTAAGGGTTGATTTGCTTTCCTTGGGCATGGTCCACGTGGATGATGGTAAATGAAGATGCAACGTGCTATGGAGAAGCCGATGAGTTAATGCTTTAATTCGATTACGAAATGTTTATATTTTTTTTAATAAATAGATTTCTATGAACATCATGTGGAACTATTCTAGAAATATTTTTATGAATAAGTTATGTTTAAAAGTAGTTATGTGTTACAGAAATTAACTTACAAGTCACCATTTATCACAAAAAAAAAAAAGTGTTAGTGATTTAGTGTTGTCATTTTTTTTTAAATTTATTATGAATAAGTTATGTTTAAAAGTAGTTATACGTTATAGAAATTAACTTACAAGTTATAGTTTATCACAAAAATGTTAGCGATAAGATTTAGTGTAGCCGTTTTTATTAAAATTTCAGCTTTTGCCCTTGACTTAAAAAATTCATAACTAAATCGTTATTTACAATTTTTGGACGAAACTAGTGAGGTTTGATAGCCTCATGGGTTAGCTACTGTATAAACTTGCAAATTATGTCAGTCAGATATCTGTAGAATTTTATGTCATTTTAAGCAAACAGCGCGGATTATCTTCCAAACCAAATCGCTGCGGAGTTTTGAAAAATATTTTAGTGCCTCATATGTTGGAAATGGAAGCCAATTTTTGAATATGTCATACTATACAAAGTTTCCTACCTTCCCTTAAAATTTCGTGAAGTTTTGAGATTGATAATATGTAAACGAATTTATTTTGACATTTGCCGCTTGAGAAAGAAAAGCAAAACAGCATATTTTTATTTACTGCTTAATTTGTTCACGTCAATAATGGGCACATGCATGGAATCATTCTAAAGACTTTTTTTTTTTTAATTTTTTCTTTTAGAATTAAATTATTATGTTTTGTTAAAAATAATATATGTAGTACTTAAGTAAATTTTAAAGTAAATCTTTATGCATTCTGCGAAAAATATAGTTTATTAAACTAAATTGTTTTATTAATTTTAAGTTATGATTAAAGTACAATTGTTCTAGTAACATTTCGGTTTATGCGGGTCGGAGCGTTACACTTTATACTACAACAAAGAGGTCATTATTTGCATCAATAATCATAGAAGAGGTATTATGGGTCGGAGCGTTACACTTTATACTACAACAAAGAGGTCATTATTTGCATCAATTGAACATTGATTTTGATTTTGTAAAAAGTCCAATTTTTCGAATTGTAATCACATTGCAGGGAAGTACAATCTTTATTTGGATTCTTTAATTAAAGAGCACAACCTTGTAATTTATTCAAACTCAACAATGTCAAATCAACATAAAGTAAATAAACCAACATTCAGTACATTGCACATAGAGAAAACAAATTTTAAAAAAAGTTGATTGTCCCAAATCCAGGATTAACATGAGTTAAAGGAGCGTAAGGCAACCTCGAACCATGTTTCAAGACTTTGTTGAAGCAGTTAGTGATCCATTTCAATTTAATTGTCAGATTTTTCCCAGGGCGAAAAGAATTCCTATTTTGTTAGTGTGCAAGAAAAGATAGCACAAACAAATGCGAGCCACTGCATTCTTCGACCTGCCCAATCACCATCAATTCGTCGACGCATTGATCAATGATCATTCCATCTCATGTCGCTTGAGAGACTAATCGAGGCCAGGTCTTTCCCTAAGCTTACAAGGTGATCAATCGAAATGGACACCTCCATCGCACCATATTTTTTTCCCTTGTCTTTTGCTTGTTTGCATTTGCGCTTCTCTGTACTTCAATTGACAGCAATATCCTTCGTGGAGTTCACTTTGTCTTTTTTGGGCCATCACTACAGTATGTTGTTTCTGCATTGATGGCAACTTGTCATTGGAACGTCTGTGTCACTATCAGTGTCCATACCAAACCCATGTTGGGACAGTTTCGTAGGTGTCAACACATATTTCAATGAATTGTACGTGTCCTTGAACAACCGACCATACGTGTGGTAGACCTCATCGCAATCATGATGCTTGAACTTCGCATACTTTGGGTTTTTCTGCATTCCAAAAAAAAAAAAACCAAACACAATCGACACCCATTTACCCTCATAATCTTCCTCACTAATTCAAGGCAACAGTACAGACGCAAAACATGAGGTGGTGTCGTATGCCTTTTTTCTGACATAGAAAATCAGATAGACACATAATGTTTGTGAGTTTGATAAATTCCATAACTTAGCGGTAATATCAACATGAAAACCAGAAATCAAAAATGAAAGTTAAGTTAGTGGCCACGACAAACGAATGAAGGTAAATAGGAAATTCATAAGTTCACAATTGTTAATTACGCTCAGAATCTCTAACACCAATTGTTGAGAATTCAAGGACTACGTATCGCTCGATATCACTTGATATGAAACCAACCACCGACTTGAGATGTTGAAGTTGTATGGCAAAATATGAAGTATATGATCACAAGCAATATAATAAAAGAAGACAAAAAAATATGGTAGAAAAATTATGAGATTTTATTGCACCACAAATAATGAAGATGTAGAAATATTATAATGATCATAAAAGCTAGTACTCACATTTCTCACACTATAAAATTGTATAGAAGAGCCTATTATTTATATAGAACATGTAAGAGATATCCAATCCCTCCTAATATAGTTGTTGATGAAGTAGGATACTAAAAAATCGAGTACAAAACAAATTACAAATCCTAATGGGCTTTCAAAATAGAATTTCAACTTGACATAAGACTCCAATAGCATTCCAAACTGAATTCTTCTTGACCCACACTTCAATTAGAATTATTGTATCAAACTGAATGTCCACCACGGTTCTGAACCTGTACTAATTGACTCTTCTAGATTCTGCACGACCCTGCAAGATATATAATTGAGACATTTTATCTCCTTCCAATACAACCTGGGCACCCTTACAAACCTTTAAAGCTCCACGTTCACCAAAGAACTAATAACCCTTTGAATCAAGAATAGACAACGAGATGAGATTTTTCTTCAAATTCGAAGCATGTCGAACCTCGCCAAGTGTTCTAATTGTCCCATCCAATAGCTTCAATCTGACCGTTTCAATTCCAGCATCCCGATAAGATGTTTTGTCTCCCATAACCACTCACCTTTGGAAATGGTTTCATATGTAGTAAACAAGTCTTTATTAGGACACATATGAAACACACACGCTGAATCCAAAATCCAATTCTCCTCTGATTTAGACTTGATGTCAAAATAGACAAGAGATCTCCTCCACTTACAATGTTCTCTACGAGGTATGCTTCACCTGAAGTCTCTGATTACTTTTCATATTGACTTGTAGCCAACCTTTATTTATTCTGTAATTTGTAGCAATCCTTCTTCAAGTGCCACTTCTTCTTGTAGAAGTTACAAATCTGAACTTATACTTCAATGTGCCCCTTCCAGAACCATATGAGCAACAAGGCCTTTTCCATCTCTGACCTCTGAAACTAGATGCTTCATCTTCTCTTTTGAAAATAAAGCATCATATACCTCATCTATGGTGAGAGTATCACGACTATACAAGATCGTGTCTCTAAATGAAGAAAACGAAGCCAGCAACGAACACAATAGGATCAAGGCCAAATCTTCTTCATCATACTTTACTTCTTAAGTTTCTAAATCAACGACGATCTCTTTAAATACTCCTTCTACCATTCGATGAGAGTACAAACACTGCTTGAGATGCAACTTGCTTGTAAGATTTTTAGTCATGCACAATTGCTCTAATTTCAACCATAAAGCAGCTGTTGAACCCTCCTTCAAAATGGCATGAAGAATGGTATTCGATAGATGAAGATGAATGTGAGAAATTGCCTTCTTATCTTTCCGTAATTTCTCCTCCGAGGTGAAAGTTGCTGATATCTTATCAATTCTCAATAACGCATCATCCAAATCTTGCTATGCGAGTACTGTACGCATCTTAACCTACCTAGCGAAAATATGAGGTTTGACCCAAACTACACCTAGAGGGGAGGTGAATAAGTGTAAATGCAGAATAAAAAACTTACTAATTAAATAGCAATAAGTCACTAATTAATTAGCTCTAGATGGTTAAGGATACAGTTCAATTACCATATGTTTGAATACCGCAGAATATGAAAACAGTAAATAAAGTAGTAAAGAACATCAAAGATGATCACGGAGAAACCCCAACTGGGTAAAAACTCCAGGCGCTTTGCCAGTCAAAATCTACTATAAACGATCGAACTTAGAGTCCGCCAGACAAGACGACGACACGAACTTTCTGACCTCCTGACTGAAGTTAATACAGTCCTCCTGGATTGTGTGCTTCACAACAACTTCTAACTGAGATTCTAACAGCCCTCCTGGATTGCGTGCCCCTGCACCAACTCCTTGACTGCAATACCAAAGTCGTCCTAGATTCACTAATCCCTGGTTTTGTGGATTTTTCTATCTCCTGTAGATTCTTGAAGAATTCTGCGTTCCTCAGTAAGCTTGATATTTGGATTAGTAAGAACTGTGTTTTCTCTGCCAAGTATAATCAAATCAATGGGCATGATAAAAAGCCTTTAAAAAAATGAATTAAAAAATTTTCGGATAGTACTGTCGCTCGAGTGAAGGCGATGCGACATGCGTATGACACAGTTTCTGTTTTTGACGCTCGAACTAAACCTTGACATCATTTTTCCTTATTTCCCATTCTTGAACCCTAGACCTAAAATAACATAACTTTTACTAATTGCATATTACTCATTGACTTTTACAACGTATCAATTTAAGTCCATTTTGTTTACATACTTTTCAATTACATTAAATACCTAACAAACGCATTTCGGTCAAGAATCAAGCATTACAAGAATGTGCATGCATATGTGAAGATATACGAAATTAGGCCTTTTTTAATTTTTAATATTATTTTAAACTGATAAATAAATAAATGCATTCTTTAAACATTATACATATTCTTTAAATTTTCAATAAAAAATATTGCTCAAAATCATAAATGCTATAATTACTTGGTAATCAATTCCTACAATTAGATTAGACACGAACATCAACTTAAAAAAATTCTAAAAATCTTCTAACTCTTTATCGAATTCTAATTCAAACTCCTATTAATCCAATTAATCTTCTGTAACATGTGTAAAATCATCTTCATCGGGCTCTTTTATTTTAATTTGAGAATTTCTATTACCTTTTGTAAATGGTAGAATATCGTTATTAACCTCATCTTTATCATCACAACTATTAACAATCCAGGATTGTTCATTACTAGCATCACTTGCCAGTAAAATTAGAGAAAGACCAAAGAAATAGTAGGCTTGGGCTCGGCGTAGATAGTTTCAACTCTACGAAAAAATTGTTATATTGTAAACCTAAAGGTTGACCTGGGACAATGACAAAATGGAAAATTCTATCATTACAAATATTTGTCGTTTATTTTATATTGTGTAAGTGTACGAATGGAAATAACTAATAAGTTGATCTAAGAGTTTGTCTTATTGTTTTCACAAGGTACTATCTAATCATTGGCTCAACTATTTTTATTTTCAATTTGATTGAAGATAATTAACAGTATTTTTTTTCTTTTTATGATTTTTATTTTGAATCTACTAAAATAATAAACAAGTGTGTAAGTGGATTTTTTATATGATAGATTAAGTGTTGGGATTCACGAATTCACCAGAGCTATTCACTTAATCTCAATCACAATTTATATGATAATTTATTATGTGTATTCGATTGGATTTTTCTAAATTAATTGATTTATCTCTATCGAGTTCAAACTAATCCTACCCAATTATGTCAGCCCATCATCTCTCTATATAAGCTTTTATGATGTCATTCAATCACCAAAGAATTCATAAAACAATCGCGACAATCATAAAAGTGTGTCCCTACCCATTTATCCAATTTGTAGGTTTTTATACGCATTATAACTCGACTCTTAACGTAAGTATCGCTCACAAATAAATGAATTGGTGATCAAGTAATTCGGAATATTATAATGGAAGTAAAAATAATTCACAAGTATCAACAGAAAATTATAACATTATAATTAAAAAATTAAGGTACAAACTAGGTTACAATCGTTCAATTGTAAAAACATTCTTCATATTTGTGGGTCATATTGAGGTACTGTAAAATTCAAGATTGTATAAAGGTCGGTGCTCCTTTTTTGTAAGTCATTGGAAGCATTGTAAGGATTTGAATTGCACTATAAGTCAATCAATATAGTTAAAAGACTTTGTTCGTGATGGAGAGCTTGGTAATAGATAACGTAGACCACTGCTTTGGATCTATCCTCCACAATTATATCGTTTGCATACTCTTTACCCGTTATTTATTGTTATTTTGTTTAAGCTTACAAATTGTTTGGTATATTTTCTCTCGACTTGCTTAATATAAGTTTTATTTTTCGAAAATGTTTTAAAAACCAATTGACCCCGTCTTAGTTATTCTTGAGCTATTAGTATCAGAGTAAGGTGATCACTTTATAATTAAGATTTTACAATTTTGAGTAATGGCTAACCATAATCTTCAAAATGTTGAGGTGTATTCTACAAATCGTCATTTTTCTTTGATGGTACTCATTATAATTATTGGAAGACTAGAATGATGATTTATATTAATTCAATAGATTATAATGCTTGGAATGTTAATGAATTTGATCTATATGCGCCTACAAAAATTATCAGGATTGATGGTAAACAAGATGAAACCATTTCAAAACCTAGAGAGGAGTAAGATGAAGAGGATAAACAAAAATTATCTTTAAATGCTAGAGCCAAAAATCTACTTTATTGTGCTTTAGATAATGCTAAATTTATTCGTATTAGCCCATGTGATTCCGCTTTTGATAATTTGCATGCCATAGAAGTTATTCGCTTGGGTACTAGCAAAGTAAAAGAAGCTAAGATAAATCTTTTGATTAAAGAATTTGAAATTTTCTTTATGAAATATAAAATAAACTTGGTGTTGATATAATTACTCATTTTACCGTTATTGTTAATGGTCTCAAAGGTTTTGATCGAAAATTTATTAATGGTGAACTTGTAAGTAAAATTGTTAGGTCTCTCTCAGAGGATTGAAACTCAATAAGGATTTTGATAAAAAGCCCAAAAGATGTCAACACATATCCATTAGAAGAGCTCTATGGAACTTTGATGACTCATGTGCTCAATAATGTCGAGATAGAGGTAAAAATGACGAAAAGTAAAGAAGAAACAAATGAGCCTTCTAAGTACCAAATTGCATTAAAATCGACAATTGATAAAGGCATTATAAATGAAAATATGAGTGATGAAAAACTTGATGTTCTAGTTCTTCTTGTTAAGAAATGGAGAAGTTTTTGTGACAATCGGCAATTTCAAAAGAAAGAGGAAAATGGGGAAGAGAAAACAAAAAGATCATTTGCTATGAGAAATAGGGTGAAGAGAAAGAAAATATTGATAAAAAAGAAAGCACTACAAGTAACATGGGATGGAAGTGACAATGAAGATCATGATTAAAATGAAAGTCAAGAGGAAGTTGCCAACATGTGCTTCATGAAAATCGCAGACGAAGTAAATTCTAATGAAAAATTTTCATACGATGATTTATCTACTTTTTATGATGAGATTCCCTAGGAATTTAAAAAACTTGCTCTGTATCATTCGATCATTAAAAAGGAATAATTCTTTATTAAAAATAAAGTAAAGAAAATTTTAGAAACTCAAAGGGATCTTGGAAAAGAAAAAATTGATTACAATTATTTGATTAAAGAGAATTTCTCTTTAATAGAAAAAGTTGTAGATATGTCTATGATTGTTTACAAGTTCACTCAAGGAAAGAAAGTTTTTTACTTAATGCTTGATGAACAAAAATGTGTTTTAGATAAAGGAGGAATTAGACACAAACTCTTTGTGAAACAAAAATCTCTCAAAATTTTATTTGTCAAAGCATCTGGTTCATCTCTTTCAAACACTACACATAGTTTTTGTAATAAAAATGGACATATTGCTTTTAATCGTTTAACCAAAAAGAGATTACACTTTGAAAGTAAACATAAGTGAATTCAAGAGTCCACTTGAACTACCAAATACCCAAAGTTGTAAGGGTATCAAAGATCAAAAATTGAATTATTCTTATAGGTACCAAAGAAAATAAAGAGCACATGACAGCAAATCAAGCTCTATTGTTAAACCTTGAAAAGAAGTATGGATGTCATGTCACTTTTGGAGATAATGCCATATGAAAGATTATTGGCATTGTAAATATTGGTAATCACTCATCTCCTTCTATTGAAAATATTTTATTAGTAGATAACCTTAAACATAACTTGCTTAGTATTAGTCAATTATGTAATAAAGGTTATCATATTAAATGTGATTTTTTCAAATGTCTCATTGATGATGATACATTAAAGAGGTTATGCTTATAGGAAGTCAAAGTAAAGATGTTTATATCATAAATATTGAATTCAAAAGTGAAGAAAATGTTTATCAAGTTTAAAAATTGATACTTGGTTGTGGAATAGAAGATTAGGTCATATTAGCATGGACCTACTTTTAGAAATTTTCAAAAATTCTTTTGTTAACGGATTGCCAAATTTAAAATTTGAAAAAGAAAAAAAAATTTATGCATATCAATTTTGAAAACAAATAAAGGTTCTTTCAGAGTTAAGCAACGTTCTATAATTACAAAAACATTTACAACTTCTCCACAGGGATATTTTTGGACCATATAGAATCGTTAACTTAAATGGTAAACATTATGCTTTCATCATCGTCGACGACTTTTCCAAATTTACTTGGGTCCTATTTTTGAACTTAAAGGTTGAAGAGTTGAATATATTTAAACACTTACGTTAAAAGGTTCAAAATGAAAGGGGATATACTATTAAAACTATTAGAAATGATCTGGTGGAGAATTTGATGATATAACATTTAAAACCTGGTGCCCTATGTTTATCTGACCTGTGAGTCATCGGCCTAAAGCACCCTACATGGATTATTTAGAAAACTTAATGGATAGAAGTCTTACACATAAGATGTCAAGAAAAAAAAAAGAGCAAATACCCAAAATATATATTCATAGCAAAAGAAAGAAAAAGGGATTTAAATTAACAAAAGTGAGATGTGCCCAGTAAGACTTTGAGATTTGAACCCTAGAGGTTGGCTGTGTGACTTTAAGAAATTCTTACCATCTCTCTTTTAAGTGTACAAGTATCTAATTATGATCACTTTGTGTGGAAAAAATGCATTTTAATGATTATTAGGAACCTAGGTGTGCGAAAAATACCTCGAGTTGGAGAGAAGAACATAAGGAGTGATTTTGCACGAAAGGTGTGAGGAAAAATTGACCACACAAGGATTAGGATTATGATTAAATCAACAACACTTAATTGGTTGTGCTTTAGTATGGGTGCGAGTTCAATACTACTCACACACACACATGCTAAGTCGAGCATTAGATAAGTAAAAAATTATTTTTGATGTTATTTGGATCTTTCAAAAGTGTTGTTTAATTCGAACCTGAGACATATGGTAAGCCATTTAACGTTGAATTTGTTATTGGACATTCGTTTAGGATAGTGACATTGTTTATTTCCTAAGTTTTGCTATGTTTTGTTTTGTTCGAGGACGAACAAATGTTTTCGTTTGGGAGCGTTTGATAAGTGCATTTTTGTGCACTTATTAGAGCTATATTACTAAGCTTTTGTCTTGTTTTAGTACTGAATTTTATTTAACTTAGGTTAATTTTATTTTATTTTAGTTTTGGGCCCATTTCTAAGCAATTGGAAAAGAAAGAATGATCAATTGGCCAATAGATGGAAGTTTGAGAACTAATATGCATTTGAGTAAAAGTTGAAGCATTACAATTGAAGTAATTTGATGTGGAGGATCAAGATGGAAGAAAGAATGAAGAAAAGAGCTGAAAGGAAAATTCATGCAAATTTCATAACTTGGCAGCACCCGACCCTAAACCTCAATTACAGGGGTCATTTTCTATACCTGGGCGGCCATCCCATTTTAAATGGAAAAAAAAATTCTGATTTTCTAATTTGATTCCAACTCTTATGAAAACAAATCTTGAGACGTCTTTTAAAGATCTAGGGGCATCCAGAATTAGTTATCACGCATTATAACATATTCTAAGAAATTTTGGGAGCATAGAAGGAAGTAAGAAACACGAAGATCGATTCCAAGACTTGAAGATTAAATTCAAGCTTTATTTGAGTAATGTCGATTCTTCAATATTTCTTTTGTTTTTTCTTAATAACATGTTAAGCTAGATTTATTTATATTAGGGGAACGATGAACCATGTAATATGAATTTTTAATCATTAATTTTACATACTTGACATTAAAAACACGTTTTTGAATATTGAATGATTTAAATGATTTTATTTTCTCCAAAATTATTGTGTACGGTAATTGTGTGAATGTGGTGACCTATTTTATGCATTCAAAAGAAGAAAAATATGTTCGATGTATATATATATTGTCATAAGGTCCAATAGGGGATAGAAATGCTATGTCNACGTTTTTGAATATTGAATGATTTAAATGATTTTATTTTCTCCAAAATTATTGTGTACGGTAATTGTGTGAATGTGGTGACCTATTTTATGCATTCAAAAGAAGAAAAATATGTTCGATGTATATATATATTGTCATAAGGTCCAATAGGGGATAGAAATGCTATGTCTTATGTGAATTTTTAAGTGTTCATAAAAATTCATGCATTCTTATATGTTCATATGCGTCATAGAAATATTGTTGGGTAATATATAAGAGTAGGTTTAACATCACTAGAGAGAGATTGTTAAATAAAATAGGAACATTGATTCATCAAATTCAATCGTGTTGCCAACATGTAAAATTAGGGTTAACACTGATTATTGCATGAGAATTCGAAATCTTAATATGTTTGTCATTCATTAAAACACTTTAATTTGCGTTCAACATATTTTACATTTAATTTAGTTAATTCACTCATAATTACATAAGTAGATTAAATTAGATATAACTTAGTCATAAACACATCATATTATTCTTGTTTCGATTAAGGTTGGGATAATTAAAATTGAACTAAATTGATCTCTGTTGGACGATACTTGAAATCAATTCTACTTTATTACTTGTTAACATGCGGTGATTTTAATTCTGTCGCACACATGCGGTGATTTTAATTCGAAATATATTTTCGTGAACAAATACTACTAGCTACATCAACAAAAATGATATTTAGTCATAAAATTTGTATCCTTCCATACCCACTAGTAGATAAGTACTTGAGAAGATGTAATTGACAAATGAATTGTTCATAATTTCTGACCAAGTCGGAGTGACGAAAACTTAAAACAGATTCTTAGTCATAGATTGGTCATCCCAATTATTTTGGTGCATATGTAATTGTCAAAGTAGGTTTTTCTAACGAAATTCCTCTCTTTCTTGGGTCCAACTAGTAAATTACGTAATATTAAAAGTCAAGCTGTGTTTTTCTTCTATAATAAGTTGATTATTCAATCAACGAAGCTAAATTTGAAGAAACTTTGGCAAAATTCAATCGTGTTGTCAATGTGTAAAAATAGAGTTAAAACTGGTTATTGCATGGGAATTCAGGATCCTAGTACGTTTGTCATTTATTAAACACATTAATTTGCATTTAGAAGAATTTACATTTAGTTTAGTTAATTTACTCATAATTGCATAAGTAGTTTATTTTAGTTATAATTTTTTCATAACAAAAACATCATATTATTCTTGTTTCTTTTAATGTCGTGATAATTAAAATTGAACTAATCAATCTATGTGGGATGATGCTTGAACTCAAAATCCAATTTATTATTTGTTAACGAACTGTTACAGTGATTTTAATTTGAAATATATTTTCGAGAACATGAGCAAATTTCTTCTTCCAATCAGTTTTTCGATGGGTAAAGAGGATACTACCCTTTTTATCACAACCAAAAAGAATGATATAATTATTATTTAAATTTATGTTGATGATATTAATTTTGATACGACTAATATTTCTCTTTGTGATTAATTTTCTAATTATACAAGCAAGGATTTTGAAATAAGTATAATCAGAGAACTCAAATTCTTCCCTGGACTCAAATCAAACGAACTAATGGTGGAATATTCATTAGTCAAAATAAGTATATCTTGGGCATGCTCAAGAAGATCAAATGAAAGAATTGAAGCCAATAAACACTCCAATAAACGCATCTATCAAATTGGACAAAGATGATCAAGGTACTTACATTGGCATAACTAAATATCAAGGTATGACCTAATCCATTATTTACTTAACTGCAAGTAGATCCAATATTATGTTTAGTGTGTTCTTATTTGCTAGATTTCAATTTAACATAAAGAATCACACCTTAGTTCCGTAAAATGAATCTTTACATATCTTAGTGGCACTAGAACATTAAGTATTTGGTATCCAAAGGGCACTTATATTGATTTACTTAGCTATTTGGATACTGATTGGGCTGGTTGTATAATTGATCGTAATAACACTAGTAGAACATGTCATTTTCTAACCTTTGGACTTGTATCATGGTTTAGTAAGAAACAACATTCCATGGCATTGTCTACCGTCGAAGCCAAATATATTTCGGCTGCTAGTTGTTGTGCACAAGTTTTATAGATGAAACAAACATTTAGTGATTATCACCTATCAAGTGTGATAACCCGAATGTCATAAACTTATTAAAAAATCAAGTCTTTAAATATGCAATGAAGACCTGTGTTCTTCATTTCTTCCATTATTGCTCTCCTTCAGCTACCTAAATCTCATCAAATCCACCTTCAAACATCAAAATGTTCACTAGATTTCAAAAACCTGTCACTCTTCTACTTCAAAACTATCGAAATCCCCAATTTCTATCCATTAAAACCTCAATTTTCCACTCTCTAGCGGAAGTCCATAGGTCCGAAAATTCATTTCCAACTTTTCCAACCAAATTTCCACCATGATATGGGAAAAGAGCACAAGCAAAAGACTAAAAAGTACCACGAGGTAATGCCTCATCCCTCTTCCGATGATGAACCCCATGTGCTAGATAATCCACTTGAAAAATCACACATTCTCATTGGTAAAAACATTGATTTTGCCCATTTTACTTTTGAAACCCCTATTTTTCACATTGAAGAATACTTTAAAATATGGGTTGGGTATCAATTGCCACTTTAGAAAAAGAAGCATATCCCTAGCTCATGAAAGATTCGTACAAAAACATGGCTTTTAATCCTAATTCGGATAGCATATCATGTTTTCTCAAAGGAAAATGCATTAACATAACCAAATCTCTTCTCTAAACTATACTTGAGCTTTGTTTTCAAAAGTGGTTTTCAAAACTTTTTCAATCAAGTAATTATGTACAAGTAGAAAAGCGATAAATAAAAGGAAAGAGACTATGTAAACGATATAATTGCTGAGGTTCGATCAAAAACAATGATCTACATCCACCCTTACCAAGTTCTCCATCATGAGCAATGCCTTTTCACTAAATTTGATTGACTTATGGGGCAATCTGAAGCATTATAATGCTTCTGTGACTTACAAATAAGAAACATCGATCCTCATATAATATTGAGTTTTATAGGACCTCAATATGACTCAAAATATTGAGCTTTCTAGAGACTTCAATATGATCTACAAATTTGAAGAGAAATTATTTTACAATTTGAAACTTCTTCTCTTAATAATTGATATAAACAAATTAAGTACTAAAAGAGAAAGAGGCTAACACTTCAATGAATAGGGATAAATGAAAGCTCAAACGTTAGATGAGAAAAACTTTGATGATGAAGATGAATAAAGAATTTGATTCAATTAATTAAACGATTTCACAATAAATGATAGTGAATAAATTGTAGGATCAATATAAGTTTGCTCAAGAATGTCTCTCTTTAATGCTTTTAATGTCTTGCAATGAATGTATTTGTAGAGTTCAACAAACAAAAATATCTATGGAACCAGACAAACAACCGAACTTCCACTTTCGTGTTCGAACGTACAAAACTAGCCATTGTCTGCCAAAAATTAGAACAGTTAGAAAAAGTAACCGTTACACAAATCGAACGTCCTCATGGAAGATCTGGACGTTCGGATGTACTGGATGTTCACTACCTGAACCAGACGTCAGCATTTTACAAGTTTTGTCCGTTTTGGCTTTGTTTGATCCGATGTGAAGGTAGGTCTTTGAGGGACGTTTTCAACAGGTAAATGATATTGTAAAATGTGATTTAAATTTAAATATCAATTTGAAATTCTCAACTTTGGAAAATATTTATGCAAACATTTTTATGAAAATGACTTTTTGTGAATTAAAAATATGTTGTAGAGTTTTAATTATTCGTTGCTAAAGATTTAAGCATTTATATCTTTACAAATACATAGAAACGTCTTGTCTAAGATTTTCCTTTGGTGTTTGACTTTTGAAGCTCTTGAATGATTTTAACTTGAATGCTTGACTTTTATCTCTACATTCATTGTGAGTATGATTTGTAATGTGAAAGTCTTGATAGTGATTTTTGTGTCCTTGATCGGTCAATATTACATCGCATGTGTTAAAGACTTAAATTCAATTGTTAAAATCATTAAAGATAAAGTCAACCATAGGTCAACAATTATTCCTCAAAAAAGTCACCGGGATGAAGTTAATAACTTCGATCTTTTTATTTTTGATTTCTTCTTGGTTAGGCAGAATTGAATTTTCCAACTATTATTATCGGCCATATGAAAATTGTTAAATTTGCCACTCGCATAGCCTCACCTTATGGCATGCTACTCATCAAAATCTTTAAACACATTAACGTATCCTTAAATGGTTAGGTTTCCATTTAACTCCATCCAACCAATATCATCAGCATTCAAACTCTCAAATGCTTGAAAATCATCAAGGAGCAAGGCTTTGTTCCGAAGTCGGGTCCTCCGACTTTACCTTTCAAAGGAGATGAAGATGACAATGACGATGATGCACCACTTGTTTCTAGCATACCTCATGATGTTCCCAGCACTAGTGCTCCTCCTCTTACTAGCAGTTTCACATTTACCAAGTAAATCAATTCACTTGCCTCTTCTATTGATGGGCTAGCCGGATTACTTCACCAAGAGCTAGCTCAAAAAAAATGCACTAAATGTTCAACAAAAGGCACTCAATGCTCAACAAGTGGCACTTCAAGCTCAACAAAATGCATTCTACGCTTGATTTGACACATACTTTCCTCCACCGCCTCCTTTAGAGCCTTAGATATTATTTACATTTTATGTTGATCTAACTTTTTATGTCTTTGATTTCGTAAACACATGGTTTGGTATGTTTATGCTATGAATGAGATATCTTCTATTTTGGTTTTACATTGCTTGTCAACATATCTTTACTTAAGCAGGTTTTTATTGTTTCCAATGGTTGTGTTTTGTTCATAAATGTACATGCTTACGCCCCTATTTTTTTTGCTTATGCTAAAAGGGGAAAAATATGAGAGGTTAATATGATAGATTATATGCTTGAGTTGAGATAGATGTATGCTTTGAATGGATGTCTATTGGTCTGTAAAAGACGGGGATAATATATGAATTACATGATTTATACTCCTTATCAATTGTTTCGATCTTACTTTGCAATCATCTTGTTTGTTATAATCAAAAAGAAGAAATGTTTGACATATGGTTGACTTTGTCCTTAGTGTTTTGATCATGACAAATAAATTAATCTTGTTTCTAACAATTGAATTTAAGTCATTATACTTTTCAAAGCATTCAATGTTAAATTGATCAATAGTGGCCAAAAAGCCGCTATCAAGACTTTCATATTACAAATCGGGCTCACAATAAAGGTCCAGATTGAAGTTAAGCATTCAAATCAAAATATGTAAGACATGATCTTAAAAGTCAAATGTCAACAAAAGATCATAGACTAGACGCTCTTATTCATTTGTAAAGGTATAAACACTTTAATCTTTAGCAATAAATAATGAAAGCTCGAAAAATAAGTTTTATGCACAAAACTCTTATAAACACTCGCATAAAAAGTTCTCGATCAAACGTAAAATTTTGAAATTGATATTTAAACTTAGATCATATTTTACAGTATCACTTGCCTTGAAAAATAAGTAGAAAATGATTTTCAAAAGACTACATTTTTCAAAACATTCAAGTCAAAACGATCAAAAGAAAAATGTGGGAGGTAGACATCCGGATACACCAAACGGGCGTCCGGTTCATGCAACGGTATAATTTTTACAGTTCTAATTTTTAACGCATAATGACTGCTTTTGTACGCCCGGATACAAGGGACGACGTCTGATTACTTGTCCATTTTCACGGTTTGTTTTGCTCATTGAACTCTATAAATACGTTCATTTCTTGCATTCATTGCAAAACTTTTAAGAGCATTAATGTGAGGTACATTTGAGCAAAAATTATTTGAGCTTACATCTTATTTATTTCATCAATTTATTCGCTTTGAAAATTTTTGATTGATTGAATTAACTTTTGCAATCATCATTTTCATCAAAGTTTTCTTATGTAACACTTGAGCTATCACTTATTGCAATTCATTGAAGTATTATTCTCTCTGGGTACTTAATTCAATTGCGCCATTTATTAAGAGAGAAGTTTCAATTGTAAAAATATTTTTCATATTTGTGGGTCATATTGAGGTCTCGTAAATTTCAATCTTCTGTGAGAATCAGTGTTCCTTGTTTATAAGTCACCGAAAGCGTTGTAAGGGTTTGAATTGTACCATAAGTTAACTAATATAATGAAAAGGCCTTACTCATGATGGAGAGCTTGGTAATGGATAACGTAGATCATTGCTTTGAATTAAACATCCACAATTATATTGTTTGCATCATCTTTACCCTTTTATTTATTGTTATTTTTTTTAAGCTTACAATTTGTTTGAACTACTTTCTCTCGACTTGCTTAATTAAATTTTATTTTTGAAAATGTTTGAAAAAATCATTTTACCTCCTCTTCGTTAGTTATTCTTGGGCCATCAGATCTTACACATTGACCTTTTCTTTTAAAAACATTGAAATCTTAAGTTCTTGATTTATTTCTTGTTCCTTTTGGGTTCTCTTTTCTTGAAATTTTATTCAATTACGTCCCAAAATTCTTCTATTATTTAGTCAACACCCATTTTTAATGTTTTTTTTTTTTAAGTTGGAAAAATTTCTACGGGGTAATATTCAATCCTATTCTCTATATGTAATGCATTAACGTAAATTGAAAAAGTTAACAGTTAGAAAGATGGTTTTCCTTCCATTAGTTCTTGATTTATATTTCAAGCTCGACTTAGGGTGATGATTTTTAACAACACTTTGAATAAGGCTTTGGAGGTCTTACTTAGGTTGCATAGATAATCCTTGGACCATCCTTCGCACATCCTCCAAAATCTTATTTTTCCTTTTTAAATATGATAAGATTCGTCTAAATTTTTAGATTTGATCTCAAGATTACTCCAATCTTCTTATCTACTTCTATCACAAAATCAATAAAGTTGGAGGTTGCATGCTAATTTGAGTGCCACTGGTTTGTTTGGCTATGTCTTGATTATGTCTTCAATTTGTACATATTCCTCTTCTTTAGTTGTTGATTACTCAGGTTGAATGGCTAATTGATCCTCTATAAACATGTTATTTGGCTCATCCAGAATTTTCTAGGCTTCAATCATTTTATAGTTTAGTATTTCAAAGACTCTCTTATATGCATGTCACCGTCATTATCTTCTTCACATGGATTATATTGGAAAGATGAATCATACTTGAAACCTTTCTTCACTTTATCTAGAGAAGCCAATAATAAGCGATATTTAGTCTAATGCAAAGCTCCACAATGTTCACAAGTTGGACTCATCTCCTCATCAACAACCAATGTGAGAATTAATCCCACTGACTAGTTTCCCTCATCAAGTTCGGCAAGTAAATTATATCCCATCATGGCAAAGAAATCTCAATCATATCACTGTTATCAATGTTGGGAATAATCGTTGCATATTATTATGGTTTATAGCTTCTTTTCAATCCCTGTCAATGAAACAAAGGAAAACAAGTGATCATCTAAGAAGAACAAATAAAAAAATCAAATAAAACCAGAAATAATTTAAACCAATATTAAGTAAAAATAATTGCAATGAAACGACCATAAAAACTTATTGTTAAATTTATATCCTACAATTTTACTTATCGCAACAAGTAATAAAGTTGACCTAAGAGACCGAATTATTGTTCTCATAAAAAACTATTATCTAACCGATGGTTCAACTATTACTAACTTCAATTCGGTTGATGACAATTAATAGTGATTCTCTTCTTTCTGTGATTTTTATTTTGAATTTACTA
>CAIGRN010154444.1:0-16332 GCA_903798345.1 Fraxinus anomala
TTTTTATCTCATTCTATTTCTCATTTTTCATTTTAACCACACATTCTATCAATAAAATAATATTACACATAAACCAAAAAATTCTCCTTACTTTTTAACCACACAATCTTCCATAAATCACTATTTTAAAATTTTTTTCTTATCCCAAATGGGTGTCAAACAGGGGCTTAATTAATCTCCATAATTAAGTTGAGCTTTTCGATGATTTTTTCTAATTCTTGTTGAAGATCTCCATAAAATGTTCATTATTTTTTAATTATAAAATATATGTCATCATATAATTTTTAATAATCTTGTTATGAAATTTTAGTTTCATACACTTGAATTAGTAGTGGTTGTAATGACACTAAAGAACCCTACACTTTGCATTCCTAAGCCTAGACTTTGGCCAAATAAATTAAGGAAGTTAAGGATTGAACGAGGATAGATTGCGAACTCTCAAGTATTTTATATTGATGGGGGAGAAGTGCGGCTTTTTATAGTTAAATGTAACAAAATAAGTTTGCTTAGGATCGTAATTTTAAATCGAATGTGAATAGATTTTGTGGATCGATGAAGAAAATTATAAGATTCTATTAAATATTAATTATTTAAAATACAAAAAAGACAAACGTTAAATATTCTCAATAACAACTATAAGTAACTCAAATCAAACAATAAACTCAATGTTAGAAATACTTTAAAATTTTCATCGTTGATTTTTGAAATGTAAGGAAAGACAAATAAAAATCAGACTAACATTAATACTTCATCGTCTATCCGAAACTAAAATCTAAGTATATTTCCATTTTCAATTCATTTTTAAGATCAGAATTTTAATTGCAGTTAATTAATATATGACCAACTTATGAACACCAGTCACCACAGACATTTGCATGAATTCCACAAAACTATAAATCTTAAGAATAATAACAACATTATGAGCCCAAAAAACTAAGTTTGATCTCCCAATCTAAGCACCAGGTGATGTGACATACTATAATAGGTGAGCAATCAGTTTTGTAACTATAAGTTAGCATCGATACTTAGGAGATCAGAAAGAAAATGAGTTAAAAAATATCACTAACGAAGAAATGAGTTATAATCTTCCTCGACTACTCCATCATCATATGTTTAATTGTGGACTTAGCCTAATGGATATTAAATCATAAGACAAAACATATGGCTTTTGAAAAAGACATATACCAATTAGTAGGTCCATTTACATTTTTTATTAGGTGAAGATTTTGATGTAATTTAGGTGAAGAGATTAATTAGCGTCCAAAAATGTTGACTAAAAATAACATATTTGACTCTCATTCTTGACTTTCTTGGCCTAAAGATGGGTTTCATGTATATTAATCAAATAAAACATTTTGCCAACATTAATCTAATCAAGACAATTAAATATTATATAAATTTCTTCCCGTATGTTTGATTATGTATGCTACATTGCTCGAAACCCCACCATGCGTCACGTCGACATACTAGCATAGATCACACGTTATTTTTTATCACTATGTTTATTGAAACATAAAACGCATCAACCCAACATTAACCAGTTGATTTTGTTATGACCTAGCTTCATCACCACATGTGAAATGTGGTTCCCTATGTAAAATTTTCATTGATATATAGTTTGGTTTAATTCTTGTTAAACCAAACAAGTCGCACCTTATCCGTTACTACATTTTATCCGCAAAAGTATTAACACTATATTTATCGAACACAAGATTGCATCAATAATATACATTTATCAGCATTAAAAATTCATCAATAACAACGTTTTTGGATTACATTTTGGACATACTACAATTTTTAAAATCAAAACTAAGTTGAAATTTCTATTCTACTCACGTGATGGTGACTCCTCTCGTCGCATTTCTTTAATTATTTTATTTTACTTGTCAATATTATCTTGGTTCTAGCCACGTCGCAATTGTGCCCCATTATAAAATATAATACGACACATTTCTGAAATAATACATTACAAAAAAAAAAAAAAAGTATTATGGGTACATCACAACTTACAGATTGATATACATATATATGATGTGATGAGATATGATTGAATCAAAATTTCTTCAACCAAATAAAAAAAAAAATTTCAACTCTCTTTTTGATATCTCATTCATTTGTAAAACTTTTTATAACTTCTCTACAAGAAGAATTATATATATACAATGAATTGATCTTCTAAACACTGGGTGATGGACACGCTATAATAGGTAGTGATTTAAATCTAAGTTAAAGTCCACAATCAATTTTAATAACATATTTTATAGGCTCGATAACTTTTCAACCATATATTTCATCAACTTTTATCAAAATTTATTAAAAATATAATTTTAGTCCCTGTTTGGTGCACATTTTGGGTAGAATGGTGCATTTTGTTGATGTGATGGATGGAGAATATGTGGTTGAAAATAAGGAAAAATTATTGATGTCATAAAAAATATTATTTTATTGAATGTGTGGTTAAAAATGAGTAGAAAAATGAGAATAAAAATATTAATGTGAACCAAACAGGGGTTCACTAAACAAGGGCTTAATTTGACTATAAATGTAAAAAGTATTTCATCTTAATTTCATTGTCCATGTTAAAGTTTAAAAAAAAAAATGAGTTTAGGAATAATGAATTTTTGGAGAATATATGGTTAAAAAGTGAAAAAAATTTGGATTTACATTTAAAATATTTTATTGAATGAACGTGTAATCGAAAATAAATTTGGATTTTTTTTTTGAAATAATTGTAGACGAAAATGAACTTAAATTTTAGAATATTAATAACCTTGACTTATTTTTATAGCAGATAACTTTCCACATAATAGATAGTTTTAACTCCAAGAAGCAAAAGTAATAACTTCGACATCTAAAATAACTCATCCAACCATCGATTGCCTACATTTGTCGAACCGGGACTCAGATCTAGTTGCACCTAATTTAATTATGATTTTTTTCAAAATAATACTTGATGTTCCCACAAATATGCATGACTCGAGCAAAGCCTTGCCTCAAGGAGTAAACTTGCCCATTCCATCAATTTTCGTCTAATCTCCTCGATCAAGGTAACTTGGTCACATTTCTTCTCGGGCATATGAGGGAACACCTCCACCATGTAGATATTGTCGGGCTATCTCCTCGGGAACATTCCCCATTAGCTTGGGATCTCCTCGAGATTATGACTTAACCTCGCACTTAACAGCCCCTGATTTATTAGGACTCTCCTGTATGATAAGGCTTATCCAATTTTAAGGAATTTGAGTCCTGCTATAAATATACTACCTCATCCTGAAAGGACTCTACCATTAGAGTTTTATCTTTATCCAAACACATCGATGGTTCAATACCAATCAAGTTACAACTTCTAAGCAAGGTAAAATTCCTAAGGTTTTGAATAACTTAATCCTACCAAGAATGTACTACCTATATTTATAAATATAGCACTCTAATTCACTATCTATGTATGCTTTAACATAATTTTCAACATATATCTTTTCATACAAATTCTCTAACTTAAGTATCGGAGGGGCGATGAGGAATTATCTCGATGCCTTTGTTTCAAGTATCGAAAAATTCTGTTTGTGATCATTCTTAATCTTCAAATTCGAAAATTAACAGATACGATTTTTGGGAGCATCAATATTATAAATGAAAAATCATATAAAAACAAAATTTCAGTTGGACCCCACCTCCCTCCACCACTGTTAGCCGGCAAACTATAATCTAATTTAGTAACACAAATAAGTAATAATCAACCCAATATATTGTATTTTCTTTAGAAACAAACACAAACATAATTGACAAATATATAGATTAAAGACGGAGAAAACAAGAAACATGAACTATTTATTTGTCCAAATTATTGATCGATATAATATTATATTATAAAATTTTCCCATACGTACATAATGCAGTTCACAAGAAATTATCAGAAATCTCACATGGGAGGTGGGTCCCTCATGAATAAAATATTGCAAAAAATTGACCACCCCCATGCTATTGTGAGTGTTCAGTACTGTTTCTGTGCACCTCATATAGTACATAATTGATTAGAGTAGTGATACATGTACGTAACATTACACATAAAGATTGACATAATAGACAAATGACACCCTTATTGGGGAGCGTCGGGCCCGCAGGCGCCTCCCGAATATGGGGTATGATTTGTCTATTATGGACACCCCTATAAATTTTACTATGTACACATTGTACACAGCAAAATCCAATTAATTAAGTGGCTTGCAACTTTTGTTGTGCTCTTGTATTATAAAGTTTCGAACTATCATTATTTCAAAACTCTTTATTCTAAATACTCATTTTTGATCACTCATTCACACAATAAAATATTTTACACATAAATTCAAAACTTTTTAATCACACATTCTTCAAAAATTCATTATTCAAAACTTTATTTTTACCAAATAATGATCATTAAACATGGACATAATGTTGAGTTTACTCGATGTAATGAATAATTATTTTTGGGATGGAACATGTGACAACATTACAATGGTCAGTCCACTCTTCGTTTTCTAGTATACGTTTAGCCAAGTGTTGGAGGAAATTGAAGCCTTACCTATCATTATTTTAAATGGGTTGTGTAATTGTGGTATTTTTAATACTTATTTGTAAATTAACATGCTCATTTTCTCGGGGGTGTGAAAGTTACGAGTTTGATCCTAAAATCATCTAGATGATGATCAATAGATGAATAATGCAAAATTAAAATTATCAATTAAAATCAATAATTTACTTTTTAATCGTTTTAGATATTTAGTCAATTAAGTTAAATTATCCTATGTTGAATTGCCATAATAATAAAGAAAGTAGTAAAAACACAAGATTTGTTGACGGAGAAAATTCTTAACTGAGTAAAAACTTTAGGATCAAGCAAGTAATTTTCATTATAGACAATAAGAACTTACAGTATGATATAACCTATAAATCCCACTAGACTCGCTAATATAATTTCTGCAATATCTAAGATCCGCTGGAACGTGCTTCATTCACACCTACTCTCGATCTTATATAATTGTCTATCTCCTTTGGATCACCAAGAATACATTGTTCTTATACTCTTCCTGTATTTTTGGTTCAACCTCCCTCAAACTTTAGCAATTTCTGAAAGATATTGAGAAAGTGCATTCTCGATTATATCTAGGAAATTGATGTTTTGGATTATACGAATTTGATGTTTATTCTAACTTGTGGTTGATTGATCTCAAAAATCAAAAGTTTAATCTCAAAGTTTGGATGCATTCTTGGATCTTGAAGTGAAGTTATGGAGATGTAATATAATGATCAACCATCCACAAAAACGTACTATGCATTGTGTATTTATAATAGGGGGTATTTGAGCAGTATATGATAGATAGAACTCTTAAAAAACACGAACTAGGGTTTCACGTATAACATTGTCGTTCGAGCGTCTGGCTAGCAAGAGGCGAGCGACAGGTGTGTCGTTCGAGCGATAGGTGAGCGACAATGATTTTGCTTTTCTCGCTTGAGCATCAGATATGCGACTTGTTAGCATAAATTCGAAGACATTTTATCCTCATTCCATACACGAATCCAAAAATTCAAAGTTCATCCATACAACCCCCAAAAGACCTTGGCTTTTACAACCTTTTTTATAATAATCTTTCTCTTTTATAATAATCCTTTTGTCACTCAACTCCAAATTAAAGTGACTGGAATTGAGATTCAATCTAGTGGATTAAGTTGATTATGAACTATCCAATTTACTTCTTGTAGATATTAAAAAAATGTTATTTGTAATAAAGGTTAAAGATGTTTATATAAGATTTTTAAATTAAAAAATGAATGATTCTCTAGTGGCATTTATCCTTTAATACCATCTTCTAAAAGCTAAGGGTGCCACACACTTTATTAAGTATCTGTTTGACACTTATTAATTTATTTTATGGTTTGTCATTGAATCAATTTTAATCATACATTCACACAACAAATTATTCTACAAGTATTCCAATTTTTTTCTTCTATTTTTAAATTATACATTCTCTTGAAAATCACTATTCGAAACTTTTTTCTTCTATAATAGTGGTTGTCAAACTGCCTCGGAAAATATGATGTTCTAGATTCAATGAAAAATTTAAGGCCCGTGAGAATCAATTTTCTTCTTTTCTTTTTTTATTTCTCTTTTAATGAAAAAGTAAAATAGGTAAAAAAAAAAAATGTAAATAAGATTACCGAGCTTGTCCATTGGCCATGTTGGGCAAGCGAGAAATCTTAACATGTCAAACCATGTCAAACCCCTCTTGTCAATAAAATCAGAAGATTAATAAGTACTTTTTTAATCAATATGAGAAAACTCATTCTACACGTACTTCATCTTTTACATTGTATCATATGCCAACATATCATTGAACAGTTTAAAAAATAAACAATTTTTCCTCCAATTAGAATATAAATAAGTACTTTTTTCGAGAGGGTCATATCACCAATTACTCGTGTCAATAGTTTTTTGAGAGATGCTTCACGTACAAGAAAGATTTTACAGGAAAACTAACAGGACACTCACACGTGTGGATCCTACACAATTTTTTTTTTTAAATACATGGCGAGACCCACCATGTGAGTATTTTGTTAAGCTCCTGTGAAATGAATAATGTACTTGAGGATTAATTGTATATATATATTTTTTTTTGGATTATGCAACTTGATTGGTAAGACCTAGATAGTGGCTATTTGTTTGGGGGCATATCTAAGTTGAGCTTTTTCATGTTTTTTATCAGCAAATTTTTAACTCTAAATTTCATAAGAGAACATTTGTAATACCAGCTATTCATTTTGTAATTTTAATAATTATTTTATCGTGAAATGTAAATTTGACTCAGTACTTGGATCGATAACAGTTGAGAGGATACATATTGGGAAGTACGAATAATATCAAGATGAAAACTCGAGATACAATTGTTTGATTAATGGTACTTGACTATGAATGAATTGAGAAGTTCATGAATAATTAAACAGTTGATATATATTGTATGTTCGTTCTCTATAATTTCTTTGCGGAATAATCATTATTCTAAACATTGACCCATTTGTTTGAACAGTGATCCACCGATTGAATCAGTGACCCAATCGTTTAGTACTTTGTTCAGTCTATGTACGAATCAAATTTGATATCTATGAATAAATGTACTACTTTGTATACAAATATTATGTCTCTAGATGCATCTATACTTCACGAGATCATGGCTTAGCTTTTATAAAAGATTATCAAATGATCATGCCTTGTTTGGCAGTCGTTATTGTAATATATTATAAAGCTCATCTTAATTTATTTACCATTGAAGACAAAGTATTATAATCATTTTGCTAATGCCACGAATTTCCTCAATCGTATATCTCTACTTCTATATGACTTTGGGACACGACATTTATGATTTAACAATTAGTAGGCCAATCAAGATTTCTAAAGTCGTGCTAGGTGAAGATTTTGGTGTAATTTAGGTGAAGACAGTTGACTTGAAAGTGCATATTTGACTCCCATTAGTGACTTTCTTGTCCTAAAAATGGGTTTGGTATTTTCCAATAAAACATTTTACCAATCTTACACTAATCAACACAATTAACTACTATGTAAACTCTTCCCAATTTGTGTTGACCTTGCCCGGGACAAAGAAGAAAAAATATGTAACATATCAGAAATGATAGCTAAAATTGCAATATGAGATAGGAGAGAGCTGACCCAATAACAACATAGGAAAGATGCGATCCGACGAGATTCAATAGTGTATTAGTGTAAGGTGGATTCATTCAGTAGCATGTGGATGACGTTTATGCCAAAGAACTATTTAGAATTCCAAAGATTTGTTGTCAACCTATCTCGTGTCATTTTTTGCATATCGTATTTTACCTACACATTGTGAAACCGTTGGCACCAAGATTATCGAACAAACTCCAAGGTTCAAGTCAACTGTTGAAACAAGGTATATGGGGAATAGAGTGTGGGAGAGAGAAATAGACCAATTTGGCTACAGATTAAGAGAATGCGCATGCATCTGACTACTCGTAGGGAGAGAATCCTGATGGAATGAGGTCAAGTTGCAACCCTACTTCCACGCGTCATGTTTTCGTCAACCGATTCTCAGTTTGTTATAAATTTGATGTATTTGTTTTCATATAGGAATGACTTACCTTGTGTAGATTGATTTCCTACAATTTTTCTTTATCTTCAAAGATATTGTGTTAATTTTTAGGAGACTCAGATCGCTCACTGTGCCAGACCTAAATCGCAGGCCTTCATCCATGGAACCCATGGAGCTTCGCCAGATTGTTAAGACAATAAGGGTTCGACGGGATGTTGGGTTCTCGCCCATGCTTCTTGCAAAGATCGAAAGAAATGACTTAATAGTTTGACCATCCTGCCCAAGTTGGGATAAAAAGACTGAGAATCACATGGAATCACCACATGGCATATAGTCAAAGACCTACTTGGCATTTGCTTCCACGATGATGCTTACGAGGCTTCTCGGTAGATTTCGAGGAGTACTATTATGTAATGAATAATGCTATCTAAGACTACTGATTTTATACCATTTATAAAATATTATGTGATATGCTCAATTAAATGTAACACTATGTAACTCATTTAATATACCTCTCATTCATTATAACCTAAATTGGTACTATAACACTAATTGTGCTAAATAACATTACTCTTATAATTAACACCGTCATCATCTAGTTCAATTACAACATTATTTTCGTAATCTAGGAATGAAATTCAATATTATACCGACTGATATGGATAAATAACTTGTGTTAAGGGATAATTTTCACATTGAATAAAGATAAAAATATCGATTGACATTTTGAGATGGAACTTCAAGATTTAATATGGTATCAGAGTTCATTGACCTCCAACAAGTAATTCGATCTAATTAAAAAAAAAATTCATGCAAATTTCAAGATTAATTTGTTTAAACGAGCCACCATCTTGTAGAGACATGTTGCGTGTGAATTTCACATCAAATAAAAATAAATTATAAACCAACATATGAATGTTTGGACTACTTCTTTTAATAAAATTGACATTTTAACGTGAAATCACATGTCTTAATAATATGTACAATGAATGTAGACCAACATGCTCAATTTTTTGTATTGTTGACATTTTTATATAGCTTGAATAAGTAACTGTTATCACCATCCAAAAAGAACGAAAAATAAAAAAATAAACACTCATATTAATACCTTGATTGGGAGAATTTTTTCATGAAAAATGAATTTTTTAAAGAATATGTGTTTAAAAAGTTAAAAAAAAAAACTATAAATCCATAATATGTAATTGAAAATAATTTTGACAAAAAATAATTTTTTAAATCTCTCCTCCAAACGCGCTCTAAATCAACCTCCTCACTAATTGACTGCAAAACACACTTGTGGCAAACGTTGTTGAATGCAGTATTTGCTAAAAAATGTTGAATAACTTTTTAACTTTGACCATGTCCATGTGCACTTTGTCCTCCAAGAAAGTCAAGAATAGACCAAAACCTGGTCAAATTGCTTATCGCCACGTGGCAAGTGCACTAGATTCTTCTCTTTAAACTTTTGCTTCATAATAAAACCCTTTCCCTCTTACTCCATGCCAAAAGTTGTCACTTTGAATTGAAGTCTTTCAATATTATAGATGATCTAATTACTCTACTGTGATTGAATTAACCTTTATTCTTGGTGCATGGACTTGCTATAATACTTTGCAAATTTTCTAAAATTCCTCCACTAAGATTTTTATGAATTTTAAAAGATTATAAATCGTAATAAATTTTGTAAATTTGAATAGATTTCCACAAATTGTTTAAGAATCTCATCAAATATGATAAAATTTCTAAGGATTTGGTTATGTGTATTTTTTAGTTTGAAATCTTTAATATTTAAAATTCCTATATATTCACTAATTATTAGAGATACTTAAATTTTAAAAAATTTCATTAAACTCTCAATTGGGAACACCTAATTTTTAATAGATTTCATTAAAATTCATTAAAATCTTAATTGAGGACACCCTTTAGAGTCATGATGTTGATTAAATCGACTTTTGCCCGCAATGACAATTTTTATCTAGCAACACAATAAAATCAAGCATCACATTGCAAACTCTTCTTATAGTTTGAGGGTTAAACCTATTTCCCTGAAAGCTAGATAAGATGAAACAAAAACATAGTTATTGAAGAATGTTTAGGAAATGTTTCCAAACTATTTAAATTATAAATAGATAGAAATAAATGGTGAGTAAGTAATACTTACATGGCTTTTTTTGACAGGACTTTTGCTTTTATTTCGATTTCTTGTAGAAGGCTTTTCTGATGGAGTTACACTAATTGATTTTTGAAAACTAATTTCTAAAATATCTTTCTCTACTGGAAAAGCTTTAGAGAAAGTCACATTGGACAACTTCCTCTAAAATCTCTCATAACTGGAAGAAACGCATTTATAAAATTAACGATTATTAGAAGTTCATTTTGATTTCTCAAAAGTCGTATTAAATGGACTCATAGATCTTAAAAAATCTTTGAACAAAAGTGGTTTAACCGACTATAAATCATTTATAAACATTAGCCAAGGAAAACTTTTGGAATTATTCACTATAAAAAACATGGCTTCAGGCACGGATTTTTCGTTCCTGAAACCATGATATCTATTGGTATTACTCTTTACCAACATAATGTTAGCAACCAATAATAATTTGGTAAATGTCTACCATTACAATTTGTAAAAATCAGTGTTGTAAATAGCAGCATAGGTACGTGGCAAATTTTTTTATTTTTTTATTTATTATTGTTTAATAATAATAAATTTTTGAACTTTTAGCCAACAGAATTGAAATGTTCAAAAAGTTGTTTAATCACTTATTAGGAGCGTGTTAGAACCACATTATTTTGGAAAAATATATTTTAGAATAGTAGATTGATGGAGAATGTATGGTTGAAAAAAAAGGAAAAGTTATTGATATGATGAAAAATATTATTTTATTGAAAAATGTGTGGTTGAAAATAAGTAGAAGAATGAAAATGAAAAAATAATATGACTTAAACAGGGGCTAGATACTAATTTATAGAGGTCATCTCCAAAGATTTTGTTGTGAACTTTCGACGTGGGATAAAAATTCTTTTGGTTTGACATTATTAAGATTAATTAATATAATTAATGAATTTTTCGTAGATAATATGAATTAATCTTCACCTATGGAATTTTCTTTGGTGAAGAGGTTGGATTTTTTTTCTTTTTTTTTTTTTAAAAAAATAATTACCCTTCACCAACGCATAATTCGTAGGAGAATGTATGAATTTTTTAATTATTAAAATTGATTAATAGTAACAACGACAATTCCGAACTACTCTTCACCCACGGAAAATCCGTAAGTAAAATGTTGACACATATATATTTTTTTAAAAAAAATTGAATTACATCACCTACGAAAATATTGTTCGTATATGGTAAGCATATTAAACAACAACATTAGGTACGGAATATCCATTGATGAAGAGTTACCACTTTTACTAACGAAAATTTCATTGGAGGTTTTCGTAATTAAAAGTAATACTTTACCAATGAATACTATCTGTTGATAATTATTCGTGGATGAGAAGCTAAAAAGAATGAAAATGAAAAAATAATATGACTTAAACAGGGGCTAGATACTAATTTATAGAGGTCATCTCCAAATATTTTGTTCTGAACTTTCGACGTGGGATAAAAATTCTTTTGGTTTGACATTATTAAGATTAATTAATATAATTAATGAATTTTTCGTAGGTAATATGAATTAATCTTCACCTATGGAATTTTCGTTGGTGAAGAGGTTGGATTTTTTTCTTTTTTTAAAAAAAAAAATAATTAACCTTCACCAACGCATAATTCGTAGGAGAATGTATGAATTTTTTAATTATTAAAATTGATTAATAGTAACAACGACAATTCCGAACTACTCTTCACCCAAGGAAAATCCGTAAGTAAAATGTTGACACATATATATTTTTTTAAAAAAAATTGAATTACATCACCTACGAAAATATTGTTCGTATAGGGTAAGCATATTAAACAACAACATTAGGTACGGAATATCCGTTGATGAAGAGTTACCACTTTTACTAACGAAAATTTCATTGGTGGTTTTCGTAATTAAAAGTAATACTTTATCAATGAATACTATCTGTTGGTAATTATTCGTGGATGAGAAGCTAATTTTTAGTAGTGTCTTTGTCCAAAGCATTAACTTATATTATATGCATAAATCATAATGAACCTCACATGACCAGACAACGTAGAAAATAATTAATAGCTATTATATAACGGTCTGCAACCTTTGCAGTTTCATGCATGATGCATTGAGTCCCCTCTAAGTAATGACTAAATTTTTATAATGGAATCATGCGAAAACATTACAAATGGTGTGTCCACAGTGTCTTTTCCAGGATACATTGCCAAGTGTAAGCATTTTGTTTGTCCTTCATGAGATATTTTCAGCTGATACTTTTTTTTTTTTTTTTGGGTTGGGAGTAAATTGTCTAGAAGGCTAACATTATTTTAAATGATTTATTTAATTATGGGCTCTTTATTACGTCTTTACATATATTTGTAAATTAACACGATTATCTACTTTAAGTCGAAGACGATTTAATTTGATTCAGCATTGATTAAGTGACTTGAATAATATGATTTAATTCCATTTCGAGTTGCTTTTGACAAACTCGATTTTAATATTGATGTATTCAATCGGTCAACTCTAAATAAGTAGAATGCCAGGCATTTAAAATAGCAGCAAAATTTTCACAAGAAACCCCAAACTTTATGAAGATTGTTATAGATGTGAAGTAACTTTATGGATCTCCATCAAGTATTGAACAATGCAGGGGTCTTAATAGGAAAATTAGCCCCAATACTTTTGAAAAAAGTGGAAATATACCCACTTTTTAACATTCTTATTAATATTTACTCTATTTTAAACAAATACTTAATGATATTTACAAATGTTTTCCAAACTTGTCGGTTCGACCGGAAAAATCGTGACTTGATCGGGAAATCGCTTTGGTTGTTGCCTTGTCACGAAGGTAAAAAAAACCAGTAAAAATATGATAAAATGACCAATACAACTGGAAATTGGTGAACCCTTTTTATTGAGTTTTCCAACGAGCTTGTAAAAAAAATAAAGAAAAAAAAAATAAAGAAAAGATATGTCAATAATTCTTCTCACTTATCCAGGTTATGTGTAAGATGCCACCGAAAAATTGAGAGGGAAGAAGCCGCCTACTGCAAAAAGAAGAGAGAAAAGCAACAGCTCTTTTGACTTTTACAATGATTTACAAGTCTATAACGTTGTTGGACCTTTCTATTTTATATGGAAAAAATTCCATTTTTAAGAGGTCAATTTCTATAACATTGTAGAATCAATTTCAAAATTAAGAAATAATGTTTAAAATTTAATAAGTTAGATATTAATTAAATTTTATTTATGAAATGATTAATTACAATTATATTTTATTAATTAAATATATTAATGTCACAATTCTATGCTATTTGGTCACGAATTATTTTTCAATCATGAATCAAAAATTATATAGGTCACAATTTCACCGTCAAAATTTATTCAACGGTTACAAATCAAAAAATTTATAAGTCACAATTTATTTATCTATCATAAATCATAAATTTTAAAAGTCACGATTCAAATTTTTAAGTCAACCAAAATAATTGGTCACAAACACCTCCACCCTAAGCTATCTCACCCACAATCCTCGCATCATCATCGTCGTTGCCACCACAACCACCACCACCACCGTCGACCACCACGACTACTACCATCATCACTACCACCTCACAACCGCAGCCAACATCACAACTATCACCACCCAAACACACCAAAAAATCAGGTCCAAAATAATCAATCATCGTCACGACCACCACCACCATAATAAAACTCCAGTGCCTATAATTACTGAGACGCAAAGTCAGTTTTCTTCAAATCGCAACGGCTCAAAACCAGATTTCTCCACTATAGTGGCGACGAAGATCCCTATACATAGCGAAAAAGATGCCACTACTGGAGTGTCATCCAAGCTGCTATTGGAGGAGGCTACACAATGACGAAGAGAGAGGCGTTGCTATTGGAGGAGGCTACACAAGAGGCACCGTTACCACAGCGTCGCCAGAATGAGAGGAGAGAGACGGTGTGAATGGCACGGATAGAGATGATGGAAAATAGAGAGGAGAGAATATAAAGAGAGAGAAGGGAGAGGGAAAAGTAATTAGGATTTGCGATGATATTTGATGGGGTGGATGAAGGTAGGGTGAGTATATAAATTACTTTAATTTTATAATATTATTATTAATATTGAATTATCATTCGATTTTTGTATAAATAAACGTTAAATCTGATATTTGAAATGGTAACTTCAAAAATATGGTTTTATATAAATTCTACTTTTATATGTAGGTTTATAATCTTCTTTTGGCCTATTTAAGTTTGATGTGATGAAATAATTATTAAAAACTAATTTACAAATGTTAAAAACTTAAAAAATTCTTAAACTTAATATTAATTTTTTTTAAAAAGTTTATATTGATATTGTAATTTATTTGTTTCTTAAATAGTACATATCTTTATAAGATTTAATCAATTAAACTTTCGCATTGATCCAGTTTAACTTCAGCTCGACTATTTAACCCTTGACCCTCTTCATTTTTCGAGACAATGCTCGATTCGATTTTGAAAACGTTGATATCTATGCATAATCCCCTAGCTTTTTACAATACCTAGGAAAGCCAATTCGATATTCAAAGTTCAAGGAAACTACTAGGAGTCAAGCTAGTATCTTCTTTTGCAATGGCTAAAGTCCTCCAACTTTCCATCATCGACTTGCTTTCTTTAACCACACCTCCATTGCTCTATCGATTTGTCAACTCTATTCCTCTAGCATTGTTATTCGATTCATAGTTCCTTCATTTTTTTTAGTGTTGCTAGCATTGCAATTTCTACTTTTACATCTTATTTCTAGTGGTGCTTGCTATTGGGCAATATTTCAGGTTGAATAGGAGGAGATCGTGGTGGTAAAAGGCAACGGTCATTGCTAGATCTAGGTCAAACGTAGTGATGGTGAAGCCATGTTTGTGGTGGTGGTGTGATGATGATGATGTTAGTGCAATGGTTTGGTTAGTTGTTGAATACAACGATTGTATGAGATAGTGGTCGTGATACAACGACAATGTCTGTGCAATGGTTTGGTTAGTTGTCGAATGCACCAATTGTACGAGATGGTGATAGTTGTTGACTAGTGGTCATGTTTGTGAATGGTAACATTGTTAGAGGGATTGGTAACACATATCATTCATATTCAGTTTTGAAAATATAATGTGTTATTGTGTTACCTATGTTCCATTTTGATATTATTAGGTTGCGAATGATGAATCATTTATGGTGGCGAAAATGGTGTTTGGGTTGGTATATTGAAGTGATTGATAATTACCTTAACATGTAACTCATAAAAAATGCCGATCTTTAATGAAAATTGAACTTTAAATGAAAAGGAATCATGTTTCAAAAAATTATAAAACGAGGTATTTTTCAGTATTTTGGAAAACAGAAGGTATATATAAAGTTATCCTGATCTTAATTAGGCCCAATTAATTTTTTTTAAACGTGTATTAGCTCAGTACAAAAAAAAAAGTGTTTGCTTCCTCTTGGTTAAATAACCCACTTTTTCGTNAGGTATTTTTCAGTATTTTGGAAAACAGAAGGTATATATAAAGTTATCCTGATCTTAATTAGGCCCAATTAATTTTTTTTAAACGTGTATTAGCTCAGTACAAAAAAAAAAGTGTTTGCTTCCTCTTGGTTAAATAACCCACTTTTTCGTCCTAACAATTTTGCTACACTTACATATTGGTTGTTATTTTATGACGTGGCACAATTTTAACATTGATTTTAATAATATCTAAAACAATCAATAACCTCGATTTCTACACATCATCAGATGTAAACCATGATGTAGAAACATGATATACAAGTGGCTTAATTGTTAAAAGAACCTAATTAAACCTTGAAGTTGCATTTAAATAAAAATTAAATAAAACAATTTCAAACTTGTATAAAAACTGTTTCCAAGCGGAAAAAAAATACTAAGAAAAATGCGTTGCATCAATAAATCAAGATGATCTTGGACTTGGACCAAAGAAGAAATGATCTTTGACAAAATATAGTTTAGTAAAAAATGCAACTTTCTAATTTCTAGGATGCTTCATAATGGTCAATGAAAAAAATGCTTTTTCACCAAGTTAAGCGTAATCCCCAAGAAATCTCTGCTTATATAAGGCATAACTTGTGTT
>CAIGRN010154453.1:0-12738 GCA_903798345.1 Fraxinus anomala
TAAAGATCAAGATTCAAAATTCATTGCTCAAGATACAAATCAATGGATCAATGTATGTTCTGCTTTAATTAAATTTCTTGGTGATTTGACATGAAGATCTTAGCAATTATGTAAAGTCTATAAAGTTTATGTTTCATGAAAAATTTCAACAATATGTAGTTAAAATTAATTATTAATTTTGACTTTGATAAAAATTAAATTTCTATGGGACAAGATCATAATTTTATAACCAAAGAGCAATAATAACATGTGTATTATAATTAAAGTTATAAATCCTGATAATATTAAAATTTTAAAATATACTTTTGAAATTAATATTTTATTTTTATTAAATATATAAATTAACATATAGTCTCTGTTTGGTGAGGATAAAAATCTAATTTTTAATAGATCTTGATAAATGTTAATGAAATATGTAATTGAAAAGTTGTGAATATCATAAAATGTGTGATTAAAATTAAGGGATATTATATTACCACTACAAAATTTGTTTACTACACAATTTTAAATATATGCTTTATCTACTTAAATAACCCTAAGTAAGATTACATAAATACACACTTTTAAATATTTTTAAAACTAATTTTTTATTTTGTTTCCACCACAAACGTGAAACTTATCCTTTTTTTTCTGCAACTTCTTTTTTTCACCGTGGACATACTTTTCTTTTTCTCTCACTATACTTGTTTTTCTTTTTTTTGGGTGGTAATTATGGTGTATTTTTGTATTGATTTTGTGATACATTTAAAACTTGATGATGGTAAGTTAACTTGCTAAAGGTGTGGATTGGGTTGGGATGGGATGGGATGGGGTAAATATGCGTGGGCAGAATTAGAAATGGGATGAGAGTGGTGGAGGGGTGTTTACAATGGGTGAGGTTGATATTTCATTTGATAGAATTATAAATGGGCATTTACTGGTGGGAGTGGGAGAAGTTTTTGACTTTTTCTAGGCAAAATTAATGGGGGCTTCGGGACTAATTGGTGGTGGTGGGTGGAAATTTTTTTTTTTTAACCCATGGGCAAGGTTTGAACGTGGATGAGGTGGGGAGGGAGAATGGAAGAAATGTAAAATTAAGAAGGGATAAATACCACAATATTTAAAGTTTTAATTTACTTAGGACTATAATTGTAAAATTAATGTGGTGTATTTATTAAAAATATAATTTATTTGAGGTATAGTTATTGTTGGAAAAATTGGTTTTAATTAGTTGGTTTGATCAATTTTTGACCAATTATTTTAGTGAGTCTCATTAGTTGGATAACAGATTTATTTTTCCAATTGTGTTTTACTTCATAAGTAGATTAATGTAATTTATTTATTTTCTCAAAATCAATTTAGGATGAATGAGAAATTAATGTCAAAAGATGATCACTTGAAGTTGAAATGAATTGGGAATAAAAATTGGTGAAAATTTGGAATATGACAATCCAACGTAGGAAAACTAGAAGAATAAAAATCACTTTATATTGCTCAAATTTGAGACTTGAATTTGGGTCACAGGGGTACTAATAGTCTTTAAAGGAGAGATATCATACATACTAATAAGTTGAGCCAAAGCCCACACTCGTGCATTGCCGTCCGATCGGCTTGGCATGGGGCACGGGTCGTGAGCTTGGACTTGGGCCAAATTGGTATATATTTTTTAGTAAAATAATATTTGAATTATATTATTTAAAATAATATATTTATTTATATTCTTTATTTTCCTCGAATTTTCTGTACGCAGCACGTGGCTTTTTTTAGAAATTGACGGTTGACAGTTGAACTGCCTGTACAAACGGGTTGTGTCTGTTTAATATACAACTTTTCGACTATTGAGTCTTTTAGACACAACTTTTCAACTTCTATATAAATATTTTCATACTCTAGATTTTTTTCATCCCAAAATCAATTCTGATTTTTATCTCTTGCAAATTATATTCATTCATCCCTACATTATTTCACAGTGTTTTCGTGCATTTTAGTCCTCCAATTTTAGAGAGATAAAAAAATGTTTGTAGGTTCGCCGGGTCTTGTAATTTGGAGTGCTACTATTACAAGCCGAGGTCATTGTATCTTGGGAGACGAGTGGCGGAATATCATCGCACCAATATGGGACATTATCGTCTTAAAGAGAAAAGGTCGAACTCTCGCCTCGACCATTATTATTTTATTATGTTCATTTTGAAAGTCGATATTCTTCCCAACCATTTATTCACTGCAAAAGATTATTTTAAATTATAGTACAGTAAAATCATTATTTGCCAACAATTATAGAACGTGTCTGGTGCTGTTTCTTCATTAGTTTAAAATTGAAACATTGACCGTTGCTTTTCCAAGGTAGACCACACATCTAATATGGCTGGTCAAAAAAGACGATTTGATTTTACACGTAACGACTATGAAATAAATTTTTTTACTTCAAAAAGCATGTCCAGACAGCCCCATAATGTGGTATAATAAATAATATTTGTAGTGACTGTTTCCTAAAATTAATTACTAACTTTAATTTTGACTTAAACTAAAATTTTAATTTTAATTTCTACCTAATCAAAAATAAATTGATCTTGAGGCAGGCCTAGGATTGGAGATTTGGAGTTGTTCAACACTTTCACTTTGCATGACACGCACTCGCTGTGAAGTCCTCAACATCTGCCATGTGTACTTCTCATCTTTGCCTTGACCCCTCTCTCTCTCTCTCAATTCTATTTTTTCCTGAGTCAAGAAGATAAAGAAAACCTCTCGTTTCAAACAATTGTTTCCCTTTAGAGAAAATAATCGTCTCAAAAATTATAATTTGGAAAAAATGTCAGGTGGGGTTGGTCCACCCAGAGATATAGGAGTAGCCAAAGAAGAAGCGCATGAACCGGCCGTAATCACAGCGGTAAAAGCACCAACTCGCGGCCGTTTCTTCAGTTTCCGGCAGCTTAATGCCCTCGCCGTAATCATAGTCGTCTCCGCCAGCGGCTTGGTAAGCATTTAAGACTTGGCTTTCGTCATCTTTTCCATAATTTACATGTATTTCATATCAAAATTTGCATTTCCGCCGCCACCTCCTTCCAGCAAGGAGCCTCCGGTTTTTGCCGAAAAGAACAAGTTCCTAAGCCTCTACATGTTCGTCGGAGCTCTAATCGGGTTATTTTTTCCGATAGCATATATTTTTGACGGCATCTTAGAAGGTGACAAGGTGGGTATTGAGGCTGCTGCTCCACATGTTTTCCTATTAGCCAGTCAAGTTTTCATGGAGGAGCTGGCCACTGCCGGTGGTTTTTCGTTGCCTATTCGGGTTTTCGTCCTGATTTTTTACAATTCGAGTAGGATTTTCAACGTCGTGGAGTGGCTGAGGATTGAAATCTCCAAGGTGGAGGCCGGCGGCAGTTCAAGGAGGAGGGTGCAAATCGGTAGGGGTCTTGCGGTGGCTAACTTGGTTTACTGGTGTTTCAATTTGTTTGGATTTTTGCTCCCTGTTTTTCTCCCAAAGGCCTTGAAAATATATTACTCACACCGCATGATTAAGGACTAATATATTACTCTTGTACCATGGTCTGTTGAGGTATATTCCGCGATTTACCTCCTCCATACTCTAAGGACCGGACGGTGGAGGACGCTGAAAGTTGGGGTTCAACCTTTAATATTAGTATTTGGTGTTTGTAATTGTAAATTGAATTTTTTTTCTGTCAGTCAGTCAAACCTCTTGAAGCATACTTTAAGAGCATGTTTGGCTAAGCTAGAAAAGTTTAGTTGTAAGTTTGGAAGTAATCTCCAATTTCGTAGATTTTAATTTAAGTACCTGTTTGATGGAGATTAAAATTAAATTTTTAACAAATTTTAATAGAAGTGGATGAAATGAATGTTTAAAAAGGTATATGATTAAGTTTAATTGTTAACTTCGATTTAGATTAAAATACGAATTTTAATTTTTAAGGGCTTGGTTAAAGTTAACAATTTATTTTAGTTACAATGAGATTCACAGTTTTTTAAATACATATCACATCATATATATTTTATCAACTTCATTTAAATTTTAATTTTAATTCCCATAAAAAACGGGTTAAATATCTTTTTAGGAGTACGAATTGCCCCAAGAAACAAACAACAAATTAATTCTTTCCTGCCTTAATATATTTTATGAACAATTTAAAAGTTGATAAAGATTATTCAAAGTGAACAATTATTTTTAATCATATATTTTATTTTATTAGATCTATAATTTTTATTAACTTTTTAATCATAAATTTTATCATTTTTTATTAAAATTTGATTTTTATCAAAATCAATAGGGAATTATTGTGATTTTTTGTTTCAACTTGTTTCGTTCAAATTTATGCGTACACAATTTTACAGAAGATGTGCCTGTGAATCCTATATGGACATTTCATCTATTTATTCTTGTTTTTTATACAATTTAAAATTTGAACTTCTTTTGAAGATTGATTAATTTTATCATATAATTTGCATGGCTGACTATGAAATCGGATCATTTATCGAGCTTCTACTTTGGTTTGGCACTCGCTCGCTTTCAAATTCATTTTCAACAACATATTTCATAAAATCTATATTTTTTTTATCAATTATTCAACCACATTTCATTAGCTTCCATCAAGTTTACTAAACAGTTGATTTTTAGCCAAACCAAACAGGCTGTAGTATGTTTTGGAGGAAAAACAGATTTAGTATCAATTCCTAGGCGCGTTTCAGCCCTTCAAAGCATAATAAATGACAATTTTTTAACCCAGAGCAATATTTTTAATCCAAACTTCAACCTGTGTTTCTCGAGAGACGATTCTGGACAACTTGTTTTCCCTTCAATATTGTGCAATGGAATAGACCAGTCGAAGAACCTGCGTTTCAGTGCGACTACTCTGCCTAGCGAGTCATACTGTCCATCCTGGGTTCTACATGCTCAGTTCCACAAAATTTCTAGTAGTCCCGAAGCATTACAGAGATGAAAGAGATGAAAAGCAAGAAAAATTGTTTCATTAGCACAGATGTAAATATCATTCCATTCTCTGTACAGCAGTTGCAGATTGGAAGAAAAATAGCTCTACCTGCTTATTGTCCAGCCTTGCTCTTTTCTTCTCCTCTTCTGTGCAATAAAATTGATATACATTTTCCAGAACAAAGATTCAGTGCAGGATCAGCTATACACAGGCAAATTAATTTTTCATTTCAACTTTAAGTCGACTTAGTGTGCAGTAAACTATTAGCAAAACCTAATCTCTTGATTGCGGAAGCAGCAGCCACACTTATGTAGTAGGTGCCTAGTGTTTTGTAGCCACGTCCCTTGTTACACAAGGAATGTGACTTCGTAAGCAAGCTTCCTTGATCGGCATCCTCAACAGCAAAACAAGTTAGACTCCATCCATGCGGTGGTTTGGCAATGGAGAGGAAGGATTCAGATCAAAAGATGGATTCAGCTTAACGGGATCTCTTAGGAGTTGCTGAGATACACGATCAGCCAAGACTGCTTGTCTGTCGTACATTTCTCCAGTGGCAGTCATTCCAAACTGATTTCCTGGAGCATCTTTATCACTCATTGTCAGTTCCCGAAAAGCATTAGAACCTGATTGTGCCGTCCGAAAAATATCAGGATCCCAGTAGGGTGGGTTATTGACACGGGGACTGGTCGGAGCCCTAGGCAAGTTAGAAAAAATATCTTGCGATAATATAGATTGATTAAGAAGATGAAACGGGATGGTGCCAGTCCCACTGGTGAGAGGTGTAGATGAGCCAGAAGTCGTGAGGGGGCTAGATATGGGCGATGGAGACATCCTCCCATTCAGGTACTGAGGTGACCTTGCATGCAGAAGAGGACTCCCAATTGGAGAGACGGGGCACGATACGTTCCTTGGAATATAAATATCGCTGGAAATATGAAGAATATAGTCCGTGAACAAAGCCAAATATCACTGTCTTCATCTTTCACTATATCTTAGAAATGTTATGATGCATTAACAAAGACTTCGACTAATTTCTCTCAGTTGAAGAAAGGGTGGGGGTGTATGTACTAGAGAGTGAGAGAAGCACCTCGAATGAAAATTAGATTTTGATACTCTGGATGAGTGGATAGCAAGTCTTTCTGAATCCAAGAGTTGAAGACTTCTCGTGTGTCCAATGCCCTGTAAATAATTTGAAACATGAAGTGGCAGTAAATATACAAGTTGCCAAAATGTCTCAAATGACAAGCAAGAATACTCCCGTCCACCTTAAAAGCCTTCCACAACGATGTAACAAAATATAAAAGGCAACACATTAAGGTTCAACTTGAACTTCACATGTTGCACATAAACAATGCATCAAAAACAATTATTGATATTGATGAGAAAAGGCTTCATAGCCTGATTCTGTATACCAATCATTTCAGGCTCTCTCTCTCTTTCTTAAGGTTTTATAAGTTCGAAACAGAATTTGCTTGCTCGAAAGGTGGAATCCTGAAACTACAGAGCCAGGATTTTTCCTTTACACCCAACCATGAAGTTGCTGAGGGGTCATATAACAATTTTATTTTCGTACTTCCAAAATAATGTTTCAACTAGCTAGAACATCCGCCTGAAAAAGTACTCAATATTGATCCAGGTGACAAAATAGATCGCCGTTACCATCAGCACAATGAAGACGTGACATAAAAAATGACAATACCGCAGAATTTACAGCATTTGTTACCAAGGGAGGATCTGAAGGTGTAGATCCCAATTTAGAGTTTTCTGGGGGCACAGCACTTTTCACAAAAGGGTGATCCAAAAGCTGAGCAGCAGTAGGACGATGCAAAGGATTCCGCTGCAGGCACTGCCTCACAAAATCCTTGCCTTCATCCGAAAGGTGTTCTGGAATTGTTGGGAGTTCTTTACTATTTCCAATCTTGAACATGGCAGCAACCTTCAGGCCAGATAACAAAGTATCAGATAAACAAGGTCCAGAGAACATATTCCAATCATAAATTGTTGCAAGCTAACATTCTATCAACAATATGTTCTAGATGACAGTAAAAGTAAAACACTGGCACCTTCATCAGATACAAAACTCACTAACTAACTAACTAAAAATGATAAATTTTACAGAAAATCAGAGTTCAAATTACTGACCCCTTCATACTGGCTCCAAGGAGGCTTCGATAAGGCCATCTCCAAGACGGTGCATCCAAGACTCCATATATCAACAGCAAGGCTACACCCTTTCGAATTGCTTATCACCTAAAAAAGCAGGAAAGAAATGCAATCATAGAACTGGAAAGAAAGCCATAACATGCTATGGTCGCGGATAAAAAAAATAAAATTGTCCAACCTCAGGTGCCATCCAATAAGGACTGCCCTTGAATGATAATGGACAGGTTTGCCCAGTAATCTGCAAAACAGAAAAATGCATATAAATGCTAATACCGCCGTAGGATGAAAATTCTATTTGATGGGAAAATAAAATAACAGCAGAGAAATATTCCTAAGAAAATTAATATTAAGATGTGTAATAGACTAGAAAAATTAGAGTTCAATAAGCTAAGGTGACAGGAATAGCAAATAAAGTAAAAAACATGGTCTTATAGAGTTACACGGTGCTAATTTTGAAGTCAAAACAGCAGTTATATCTCCTAAATTAACACTGAATAGCCATTTTACTTGTTGATTTTCCTTATTACGGTCTCTCTCGGATTCACATGATCTGATAACAGTTCAAAGAGAGGCTTATCAATCTGTGTTGCTTCCATTTTTCCTTGCATTTGGAAGTTTGTTAGCAGTACCCATTACGTAACTCTTTTGGGTTTTCTTTTGCAGAGGGTAAGCCCTTTGAACTGGACTGTTCATCTTTTGACCATTAATAACCCACTGCAGGAAATTCAAAGAAAAAGTCACACTTACATGCTTTGCCATGCCAAAGTCAGCCAACTTGACACGACCATTAGGATCCACGAGGATATTAGCCCCCTTGATATCCCTGCAGTATATAAACAACACAAGTGCAAGACGATGTTTTAGAAATGAAGTATGGTTTACAACCATGTTTGAAGCCGAAAACTTATCCAAATAAAGGATCTCAAATTCACCTATGCACAGTATTTTTGGTGTGCAAATATTCAAGCCCTGACAAAATTTGTTGAGTATAACTACGGATAGCTGATTCTCCCAATTTTCCGTACTCTTGTAGAAGCTTATGGATGGAACCACCAGACACATACTCCAAATAGATATATAATTTATCATCCACCTAATCAAGCAAAATAATTTCAGCAGCAATGGAAAATCAAGGAAAATAACTTCATGCATATTTAGCAGCCAGACACACTTTACACGAAGAGAGTTATGACCAACGTTGTCAACATGATAATTCATATAGATATCCGTTAATGGTGTATTTCCCAAATTTCATAATACATTAAAGAATTGTGCCTACTAAGTCAACTGCAAGTACTTTCTGAACCAAATATGGAATAAGACATTTGTTGACTCAAATTTGAGATTAGAAGATTTATATATGAAGCTGCATCAATATATGAGGAGTAACAATGAATGAAAGAATACAACTGACCGTTTCAGATCCATAATACTGCACAATATTTGGATGCCTTAAACGACTCAATAATGTAATCTCCTGTAAGAAACCAAAATGAATGTGATAGGCATGAATAGATAAAACTGAAATGAAAATTGCAATCAATAAAAACCTCTTCATGCTTCAAATGGATTTGAAACTCACTTGTCCCAACTGCTTTGCGCTTTCCTTCGACTTCGCATCATCTGAGAATAATGTCACCTCCTTCATAGCACACATTGCGCCAGTTTCACTGAAGCATCATAAGGCCAAATGTGTAATATAAAAATCAGTAATCAACTTTAGGAAATGAAAATATCAAAAAACTAACACAGATACAAAATAAATATGTTAAAATAATTTAATAAATGGTACAGATGGATTAAGAATTTCAAAGACATGTTATACGAACAAAAACCTTTCATCTAAAAGTATAAAAGAAACGCAAATGATGAGTTTTCCATAACATATAAAGATCAAGGAAAGTAGCACGCACTAAACTGATTCCCGCACCTATTAAAACCAAAATAAACATGCCCAAATGTGCCTCTACCAAGCAATTTTCCCTTTTTCCAACGTGAGCCAGGGCTTGTAAGACTTTCTACTCGTCCAGGACTTCGCGGTACAGAAGGTGATGTTGCAGCTGAATTCGAATGAGAAAACATCGAGGAATTGGAACTTGTTAAAGGAGGAAGGGGTAGGCGGTGAGTTTGTTGTTTTGTATCATCAGGCCAACTAGTCTGCGATTCAGTGTGTCCCCCGCCAGCTCTTGGATGAAGTGGTGTAACAGCACCACTGTGAATTCTGGAACTAGGGCCAGGGCTTGTCATTCTCGGACTAGGATTTGGAGAACATTCTGGGCTTCCTCTACTAGGTTGCCAAAATAATTGTCCTGACATATCTCCTCCCATTGAATTGTGCCCAGAGGTCTGACCTGAGCCTGGACTGGAGCAAGGACCAGAACCAAGAAATAGAAGATCTGGATAATGCTTTCCGGTAGTAAAAGCAGAACTTGTAACTAGCTCATAACGGGAAGCTCTCATCGGACTTCTAGAGGGACTTGACATTGAGCTATCTGGAGCGCTGCAAAAGGCACCATGATGGGGGACTTGTAGATTTGGAACTTGACTGTTCAGCTGTCTTCTTGTAGGAGTTGAAGAGGAGACATTTTTATTGGATAAGAGATTCACTGGAACAGCTGACTCGCTTGAGATTACTGGTGCAACAGCAGACTGATCCTTCACAAAAATGCTTAAGGAAAAAAAGTGGGGAAAAGGAATCATGACGTTAGTAAGACGTAGTAAATATAATAAATGCATAATCAAAACATGACTGACAACAAACTACCTACAGTTCTTCTTTAAATTTGAGAACTCCACTCACCGTGAAGGGCTGCCTGTAGCAGTTCGACTCCCAATTTCATAGTCAGATGCCAGTGGAATACGCTGACGTGAGTCAGCTGGATCATCACTTTCAATGGAGCATTCGCTAGAGATTGAAGCACCTACTTCACCATCCAAGTCAGTAGTGTCCAGTCTGTATCTGATGCATGCAGGTCTTGGGAGAGGTAGAAACAATGATTGTTTGGAGATTCTTTGTGATTTCGGTTTTGTTACATTACCCATTCCAGAATCTGTACTCCTTACATTTGCGGGGCGCAGATCTGGCACGGGAAGTGGTTGGGCCTGAGACCTTTCTGCAAAACTTTGACATCTTGCAACGTGCTTGGAAGGTGATGCTGACCTTGACTCAGCTCGTGACTGAGACCCTTTCTCTGAAACTGTGTCACTAGAATGTCTTCTAGATCCCCCTGATCTATTGGAAGATTTAATTTCAGGACTCCTAAACTTCCTATTTAACGTGTCAATAAAACTCTCTTTAGATGTTTTCTTTTTTGCATCCTTCGAAGATGACTTCCCCCACCATGAAGGCATCTTTTCTGAAATATAAGATCACAGGTAAGACACTATTTCAATAGTGAAAACAAATTATCAAAACGAGATTAAAGTAAAAATACTGCATAACAAGTATGCACCACATTTCCATGAAGCAATTAACAAATTTTCTAACAACCATCCTGCCGATAACTTATGTCTCTGTTAGTGAAAGACCGGAGTTCAAAATTCCATCTTGAAACACGATTCCACTCATCAAAATAATGACGTGTAATATATGTTGCCACCATGAAAGATTGGGAAGATACATTCAAATTCACCTGCTCTAGGAAGATCCTTCCTTATTTTATTTTTTCTTTTTTGAGGGGATGGTGGTAAAACCCGGTAGCATTATTACCCACCATGATTCGGTCTCTATTTAGCCCTATTTGAATAGATTCACCATTAATTCCATTACTCCTGAATCATGACCATGTAACTTTCAGAAACTTCAATTCCGCCAAAATCAAATAATCAAGTTAAAAACAGAAAACAAAACAAAAAAAAAAAAAATTTCCCCCTTTCCAAAGATAACAACCAGAGTTGATTTCTTTTCTTTCAAATTATTTTATTCGTAAATTATCTACTAATACTAGTGGTATCTGTTAATTAAGTAAAGTATTAAACTTCTATCTCAACTACTCAACGCACCTTTTCACAATAGATCTAAACATAGTTGGCAAAAAATTCAGCAAAAAACATTAATAACTGTCAGTAATCGCAGTGAATAAGAAAATGCTAGTAAAAAACTTACCTCAAGTTCTCAACTAATCACATCTCACAAGCAAACACCACATCACTCACTTTTCAGATTCGAAGAAATTGGGGCCTTTGATACTTATTGTTCCTCCATCCCTAAATGTTGAGAAACCAGAAATCCAAGCAAGCAAGATTCGATGCGCGATTGAAGAACTCAAATTGAAAATCTTCAGCGAGTTCGCAGAGAGAGAGAGAGAAAGAGAGAGAGTGGAGTGAGAGCAGGAGAAAGACAGAGGAGAGAGAGAGAGTGGCGATGGAGAATACAAATAATTATTGTAATAATAATTATTGTAATTATAATTATTCATAAAGAAAAAGGACGCTGCGTATTGCGTAAACAATTTTATGGAATAAACAACAATTCGAATTTATAATTATTTTTCCAATTAACTTTTGGGGGAAATTGCACTAATGAGTCTGCAATCTTTAAAAATTAATTAATTAATCCCTAAACTTTCATTATAATTGCACTCTCAACTTATATTATTAAAAAAAAAAAAAAACATGAATTTGGGTTCTCTCTAATACAAATTTTCATAAATAAAATTAGGATTATGCTAGTGGTACATAGGAGTATACCTAAGGGGTTACACCAATATTTTATGTAAGTGGGTCTCACCCCATGTGAGCGGGGTGTAACCCCTTAAGTACATTTTTTGATGTACCATTAACATAATCCATAAAATTATGCATCGTAAATTTTAGTTAAAATGTTATTTAAATAAACAAAATTGATTTATAATATTTGTAGAATTGAGAAAACAATAATCTTTGTTATGACCTAATTAAAACCAAAATGCTCTTATTTTCTTTTCTGAATTTATTTTAAACCTGATTTTTCAAAAATTACTTGGCGGACTCAATTTGTTCTTTTTATGCAATAATAGAGAATAGTTCTCACGATTGTTACGCATAGCACTACGCAAGTTCACGTACCAATTAAAAATCCATCGAGTAAGCGCAAACTCGTGTTGAGTTGGCATTGAACTACATCGGTAATTGCTACATGACTACGTGCCTTTTCAAGTCTATAGAATGTCAAACATCTTGAGTTTTCTTATAATTTGTTAGCTACTGCTAATTAATACCTTCTTATCCTTCATTCTTCCTCAACTCAAAGCAAGGTTCATGATAAGAATGTAACAAAGCACCTCGATTCAAATATGAAAGCTCAATATAGCTACTCGTAGAAATTGCTCAACTTGAGGAGTCTATCGAATAGTTGGTACAAAGTTCTTGTAACATTTACATGTGTATTAACGTGTTTAAGAATTCAGAATTATGACCCTCTTACTTATCAAAGAACACGGTGTCCATTAATCATAAGTAAAATAACACTCAATTTATCAAGCGGCTCCAACCTTGCGTCATAAAAGTAAGTGTTAAAAACTTTTGTTTCAACAGCATAACTAAACAAGTCATCTGATTTTTTGATTTTAAATACTGAGTTCCCTCACCAATTGTCGCTTTAACCAAAACTCATTGCCCATAGATAAAAAAAAACCGTTTCAACATTTGAAAAAAAAACGAGAGAAAACATATA
>CAIGRN010154454.1:0-21963 GCA_903798345.1 Fraxinus anomala
TGATGTTGATATTTTTATGCAAATTTATCCCCCATATGGGTAGGGATTAAAATTTAGATTTTAATTAACATCAATAATTAATTTTAATCATATATTTTATGAGATCCACAATTTTTTAACCACACATTTTATCAATTTTTATTAAAATTTACTAAAAATCTAATTTTAATTCTCACCGAATATGGCTTATTTTCATATCAAAATATTAGCCCCATTAAACAAAGATATTTCTTGGCTAAGCAAGTATTTAGCCCCTGTTCGGTACACATTAAAATTTTTATTTTCATTCTTCTACTAATTTTCAACCACATATTCTTCAATAAAATAATATTTTCTATCACATCAATAACTTTTTTTTTTCAACAATACATTCTTCATCAATCTACTATTTCAGAATACATTCTTTCAAAATAATATGGCTCAAACACGAGTTTCACTTTTTACAAATATAAACTGAATACTTGCTTAGCCAAGAAAGATTACTTTTATAAACTTTCAGTGTCACCTTTCAGTTACTTTTTCTTTTGCTGAATACTTGCTTAGCCAAGTGAAACTGAATACCTGCTTAGCCAAGAAAGGTAAAACTCTGAGTAAATTTTATAAACTGGAAGTTACTTTTCAGAAAAAAGTGATTTTCAAGGTTGGCCAGATGTGATCTTTAAGCTTATAAAATTTTAATGTTAAGTTGCTTATCTTGAAGACGAAGTCAACATAATTTGAAATTTCATTAGTATAAAATTACTTAATTAAAAGTTAGTTACTAATTACACTTTTTAAACTTGGCCAAACAAGATTTTAGTCCGAGAGACATCCTAACCAGATAATCAAAGCGTGAATCTTGCTGGGTTATGTCACTTTTATTTTGAAATTGCTTTCTATAAATAAGAATTTAAACTATCGCCGTGTTTGATGCACGTTAAAATGGAAACAATATATTTTTATTTGATGATGTGAAGGCGAATATATGGTCGAAAAAAAAAAATTATTGATATGATGAAAAATATTTAGTTAAAAATGAGTAGAATTACGTGAATGAAAATTAGGTATACTTTCTTGCTGGGAATCAAACTCCAATTTATCAAATATTTTCTCTTTTTTCTCTCTCTCTCTCTCTCTCTTTTTTCCAGCACACGCATGTCACTATCGTCCGTACAATCTACATTCAATAAATAAAGCTCACCACCGGCAATTCACATTACCAATCGAGCCATTACAAGAAGTGAGGAGCACAGTAGAATTATTTTATTTTTTTTGATTTTTTGATTGATTGTAATCAGAATTTTATTTTGTTTATTTTTTGTTAGGAAAATGGGGAGCTTGCGTGCGATTTTGAGCAATCCGGATGATTTGTACCCGTTGTTGAAGCTGAAAATGGCGGTAAGGCATGCGTGGATGCAGATTCCTCCGGAGCCACAATGGGGATTTTGCTACACCATGCTGCACAAGGTTTCCAGAAGTTTCACACTTGTTATTCAACAGCTTGATACCGATCTTCGTGATGCAGTAAGCTGCTTTTGTCTTTTTATGATTGATCTTTCGCGCTTTTTTGTGTGTGTGTGTGTGTGTAATTATAGTAACAGATTTCATGTTTTGAATGCTTTTAACAATTTTTTTCAGCAATTGCAGACAATTTGATCGTTGCTAGTATCTCACAGCAGTGAGTTATGATTTTGAAATTAACCAGAAACTACCGAAGATCTAAAGGAAATTTAGCACTACCTATTTCCCATATTTCTTGGTTAATGGTAGATGCAGATTATTGTGGTGGATTGGGGTTGCAAAATAAATTTTTTGATGAAACTGATCGGTAAAGGGGAGGAATGGGAATTTTATTGATGATTAAGAGGAAAAGTCGTGCAGAGGAAGAATGAACACTTACACTTCGGAAAGAAGTGAAAAAACTTTAAGAAAGAAAATCAGAATATCCGTTGGGTCATTGGCCCCCATATAACCCCATGTGGTGACAGCCGGCTATTTTGTGTACTTTGGGAAGGATGAGTAGATTTTAAATCTATGTCCTCCTTTCCTTGTATTTCTTTTTTATCATGATATAAAATAGCCACACTAGTTTTCTTTGTTTATATTAAAAAAAAAAAAAAAAAAGTGGTAAGTGATATTTGTGTTGTATTTTTGCATTCCTTTAAAGAACATATATTGTGTGTATGCATGCAAGTTATCCGGAGTCTATTCCACACATTTTAACTGAATTTTAAGGGCCCGTTTCATGTAGATTTTTTGATAATAGATTTTGTGAAAATTGATATTTTTTTGGATATGTATGGTTAAAAGTTAAGAAAAAGTTATGGTCCGCATGCAAACTTATTTAATAGGAGAATATGTGGTTGATAATGAGTTTGGGGAAACACAAGTTTTAAAGAGTCTTCTAAACAGTGGGTAAGTTAGAAAAGCTGGGCTTTTTGACCTTTTTAATCTGAAAGTTAAAATTAACCTTCTTAGCAGCATGGAATGCTCATGCTTTTGCTTTCATTGTTTCAGCTGCAAAAACTGCAGTTAGAATAAGGACTCTTTTAATTATTAAAATTAATCGAAAACCTAGTTTCTTCTTATTTGTGGTGTATGTAATATTTGCGTGTCCAAAAGGTGTTGAAATTGAACTAAAGATTGTGAACAATAGTATGTTGCAGCAGGCATTGATTTGAATATGTGTTATGTTGTATTCTTGCGGTGATGATGATTTGATTATTGACTAGGCTGTAATTTGGTGATTATTACCAAACTTTCCATGAGTTCTCTGATGCAATTATTATTTTGTGGATTAATTGTACAGACTTGAGTGGTATCATCATATCATATTTGCCTTTTCATATATTTCTCCATGCAAGGATTAGTTTTCATGTGTTATTAATCAAATTTGGCAGGTATGCATTTTCTACTTGGTTCTTCGAGCACTTGACACAGTTGGTATGCAGTATGCTCTACTTCATTAAATTTCCTTTATTTCAAATTTCATCGACATTTGACTTCATCTAAGTCGTTACTCGCAGAAATTCCAAGTTTATCAATCGAATAATTGTTAAACTGCTATCATAGATCTCCTTCACGCTCTCTCTGTTTCCAGAATATTATTTCCCACTGAAACTATGCTAGCTTAGCTATCTTAATCACTTTTGTGTTATTCTTTTTGCAGAGGATGATACAAGCATAGCGACAGAGGTTAAAGTACCCATCCTGATGGCTTTTCATCAACACGTTTATGATCGCGAGTGGCATTTTTCATGTGGGTTTGAGTTTCTATTTTCCTAATCCAACATATAATACTCTAGTCTAGTTGCCTAATCCTGGTTATACTTCTCAAAAGGTGGCACAAGGGACTACAAAGTTCTAATGGATGAGTTTCATCATGTTTCCACTGCTTTTCTGGAGCTTGGAAGAAGGTTCTCCTTAACTAACAATTATTGTTTTTGTGGTATTACTAAACCGTTGTTTGAGCCCCATTTTTAATAAAAAATGGATATCGTAATGGTGATTTTATGGAGAATGTGGTTGAAAATGAATTTGGGAAAAAAATGATTTTTGAATATTGAAGCTCAAACAAAGGCTAAATTTTAATCTGATCTTGTTGGTGTTCAATAAGATTATTTGTGTAGCATCCACTCATAAAAATAAGGACGACTAAGCCTTATCCTAACAAACTTGAGGTCAACTGTGTGAATGATTTTGCCATTCTATTTGATCCAAGCTATGTCTTATAAAAGGTCCACTTAACAATTAATGATATTATGATAGATAATTGTTGCTGAATATTTCAAGTGACCAGTTTGTCATTCATGGATCTTGTTGCATGGGCTTTAGAAAGAAATTTTATTGATAACTATAAAGCCCTTTAGGTATTCAAAACCCACCACGACATTTCGATATGAGGTAAGATTTTTGGTAAAAGTCGGTCCTAGAACTTCAGATAGATGGTGCAAACAGATTCCCTGGAAAAAAAAAAGTTGCATAAGAGCAAATGAGATCCTTTATAGATGTCTATGTGACTATGCATATATGGAGAAAAAACAAAATAAATGTTTTTTGGTTATTTCTCTCTTAATTATTTAAATCTAATGCTTAGGCACTTTGAAACTTTGGATATTTGATATTGACGTCTAATGAGTGTCCTGAATTGACCATGGAGATCTATCATAATTAGTTGTCCTGCTGGTTATTTGATCAATATTTTGGACCATGGAGTCTGAAAGCAAAAGATTTCGAGTGCACATGCTAAATATATTGCTTTTTCGTTGATGTTTGGGTACCCCTTGGTCCATCTTTCCAATGTTAATAACTTCAACAACTGAAACTTCTCATATCTCAATATTTAAAACATGTAGAGTTTAAAACCACAGAGTTTGGCTAACAAAAGATCGCATGTTAAATGTTTGTTATTTGTTAAGTTTCTGAAAATAGACATTCTGGTATTTGAAGTTACATTGACCAATAACTAGTTCTATGTTACAATATGCATTTCTCTGCAATTGCAAGATAACTCTTGTTCCCTTTGTGCAGTTATCAGGAGGCTATTGAGGATATTACCACGAGGATGGGTGCAGGAATGGCAAAATTTATATGCAAGGAGGTACATTCTGTAGTTTATCAATGCTCTGGCAGAATCGTCAAATACATGTTACTTGTTTTCTACTTAGCTTTTGATGAAATTCTTGAGATTATTTTTTGGAATCCATTTGTGTATTGCGTATCTCACAATATTTTCAGCACTGTAATTCCTCCACAATATTATGTGGCTCTCGTCCAATTCTTTTCAGTTATCGTACACAATAACTAAAAAATGACAGATTACATAATTAATAGATAGTTTGGGTGATGAATAATATTCCAGGGTTCTGACTTCTAATTTACCTTTGTGCAAGACAAGTGAAACCTCTTAGGTAATGCCACTTGCAACTTTTTTGTCTTTCCAGGTGGAAACAGTGGGTGACTATGACGAATACTGTCACTATGTAGCTGGACTTGTTGGATTAGGGTTGTCGAAGCTATTTCATGCTTCTGGAAAAGAAGATCTAACTTCTGATGCTCTCTCCAACTCAATGGGTTTATTTCTTCAGGTATTGCTTTTAAGTTTTAGTACATATAGCAACAAAAGCAGTATTCACTTTTTATCTTATGAGATCTCTGTATTTTAAACAGTGAGGCCCTTATTCTTTCTTTTCAATAATTGCAGAAAACAAACATTATCAGAGACTATTTGGAAGATATGAACGAGATACCAAAGTCACGTATGTTTTGGCCTCGCCAGATTTGGAGCAAATATGTTAACAGACTTGAGGTTCATCTTCTCATGCTTCATCACAAATTTTGCATCTTCGTTTAATAATTTCTCTTTGGGTATAAATTCAGCATTATTTCAACAAGAGCAAATTGTATTTGACAGTTAATACTTAATTTTATCTACTATAGGACTTAAAAGATGAGGAGAACTCAGTCAAGGCTGTACAGTGCCTTAATGACATGGTCACAAACGCTTTGACACATGCTGAAGATTGTTTAACGTACATGGCGGCATTGCGAGATCCAGCTATCTTTCGCTTTTGTGCGATTCCACAGGTAGATATGTTTGTATATCAATTTTCAGATATTTTAGTACTCTCATACACACTTTATTTTTCTGTTTACAAACTCTGTAATAGAACTCTCTGTGATGATGGATGCAAGAGCGAAAATACACTGAATGTTTCTCTCGAAGTTTCCCTTCTATTTTGTAGCGCGTCTTTACATTGAATTGTCTTGTTCAATTTTCCAAGTGTCACCAGTGAAAATAAGAAAGTACAATCCCACAGCATGTGTGATGTGTTCTAATCCTGCATCATGATTTGCATCCAACTAAAATGATGAATCTGATTTGGTCTATCCTAATACTACAAGATCATGGCAATTGGGACATTAGCTCTGTGCTACAATAATATTCAAGTCTTCAGAGGTGTCGTCAAAATGAGACGTGGTAAGATGAATATGCTCTTCTTGCCACATATTTGAATTGTCTATTTTGATAGTCACTCATGGTTTCATCATTTGGTTGGTATGTAACTAGTATACATGCATAAATTGGTGCTTGGTCTGTGATGGTGGTACAGAGAAGGTTTGGGGGTGGTGGTAACAATCTTGGGAATTATTAGTTGTTTTGATGGTTTGGGGTGGGTTCGCAGCGGCAGTAATTGTTGACATGTGATGGTGTGCATAGAGACTCGAGGAACAGAACTGAGATATTTTCCATTTCTTATTTTTTTCATACAATTTGAATTGCCCACTTGACTATGTAAATATAGAAAATAATGGCACTTGATCCTTACCTATTAGAATCAGTTGTTATTTGAAAGTAGGAAGAGCAAAAATCCTTGACTCAAGTTCAATTATCGACTTCCATGAAGTAATTCCTACAGTAGCTCTGAATATGACCTCAAAAATGATAATTTGTCCCTTGTAGTGATACTAAACTTTTTATATAGGGTCTTGGCCTGACTAGATCTCTGATGCTAAAGAACTCCTTGGCTACTAAACCCTTTAGTTAAATTGCCTGACATAAAAGTAGGAATATTTGCATCCCAAAACTTCATATTGTGGTCTGATTTCTTCTATGTTTAGTCTTCATCCTGGAATATCTCCCTCCCTCGATCTTGTTCCCCGTACATGCAATTTGAATATATTTGTGTTATTGTTCATAGTTTGTATCTTGTACCAGTTATATTTCATGCTTATTTATTTTCTGTCTTGGTGTATTCTTCCTAGGTCTTACTGCTAGAGTTATTCATGGAACCAAAACAATGTCAGATGTATATGGAGCTTTTTACGACTTCTCTCGAATGCTGATATCCAAGGTATGATGCTTCTATTGTAGACCAAGCGAACCTGTGTTCCTGGTAGGAATGCACTCCATTGTGATGTTATAGACTTGTGTGGCGGTGTGATGTTACACTCTGCCATTTGCATAGATGTATGCTCGTTCCCATTGTACAACGTTGCAACATATGGTGCCACTTAATAGGTAGTCCAGTCCATGGTTAAGCATAATCACCATACATATGAATAAATACATGCATGACCCAGCTTAAAAATTATTTATAAGTAAATGAGTAAGTTTTTAGTCTTTTTTGGGTAAGTTGGAAATGAGTAACATTTTTTGCTTATAAATAATAAAATAACAAATATGTAACTTACCCAAATGGGTTTGAAAACTCTTAAAAGTAAGTGTTGACTTTAAGCTTTTAGCCAAACATGCTCTTAAGAAAGTCTCTCTCCCATTAACATTCTGGATTGCATCTTTTCTCTATTTTCATAGACTTCCTTCAAGCATTGGGTGTTGAAGCCTTTAATATAACAAATGAGCTAAGCATGTGTGAAATTTTTTGATCAATATGCCCAATAAGATTAACATTTAAGTACTATGAATTCAATTAGATATGATAATTCTCCAACAATTCATTACTACGTAAATTTCAAACTGCAGAATTTTGCGTATGAATTATTGGAGTCTGGAGACCTATTCTCATAGTAGGAACCTTTGTGTTAGAATGGTATTAAGAGTTTGGAGATTCCCCAAGTGTTTTTTAAAACTCCAGGAGACAAGATTTTACGCATAAAATTCTACCTGACCTCTAAAATTACCATTTCCTTTTCTAGCATTTTTATTTGGCACCGATGCCTACAACTGAAAGTGGAGACATTGGTGTCCGTTGTCTAGTCCCCGTTTGATTTAGCCAAAGAGGTTGCTAAAAATTGAAGTCATAGTCAACACATTTAATGAGATCAACAACTTTATCAAAATCTATTAAAAATCCGATTTTAGCAAAACCAAACAGGGGCTTAATGACTTTTCTTCGGACGCACATTCAAAATTTAGTTATGAGTCTTACTGTTTCTGTCTCCATATGACTTTTCCGCGCATGGATATTTAAAATTTAGTTACTAGAGTCTTATTTTCACTCGTGCCCATTTTTGTAGGTTGACGACAATGATCCCAATGCTAGAAAAACTAAGGACCGGCTAGAAGCAATATTAAAAACCTGCAGGGAATCTGGAACCTTAAACGAAAGGTGGGATTTGCTTCTTCATTTTTCAGTTGTACACTATGGGCAATTTTTTTCAATGTTTTGCTAACGTTTCTGGATTCGACCAGGAAATCTTACATAATTAGGTCCGAGCCTAAATACAATTCATCTTCAGTGAGTGTTCACGACCTCTCTCTATTTGTTTTTTCTTCAACAATACCAGACCTGTTTTACTGATATTTTACCATTCTAATTTCACCGCAGATCATTGTCATCTTCATCGTACTCACTGTTCTTCTTGCTTTCTTGTCTTCAACTCGTCCAATATAATGTGTAAGTTTTTGAAGAAGATCGAATAATTGCTACACACAAATGATTTTCTATCCTTGCTGAAATGCTATTTTTCTTACCTCACAGGATCTGTTTCTAGTTTCCAAGGGAAAGCTTGTCTAGCTATAGAAGCATATGGCTGGGATGAAAAATCACCCCTCCCTATATTGTAGGCAAGCGTATTTGAGAACATGTTAAATTTTTGTAGATTTTGGCCATTTGTAAAAGCGCACATGGTAGGAGCTAATCCCTTGCCTACAGTGAGCAAGATAACAATTGTCCACCAGTGACGTGACAACGGTCAACTGTATTTTTTTGACTTTTCAAAAGAAAAAATGTTGGTATTATAACTCATGTCCAAAGTGGACAAGAGATCATTTTTACGCTGCATGGTGCCAACAAAAGCTTCTTAAAAGGTCTTTCTCGAAGCATGGGTATACGAGGGTGCAAAAACTGCTCCCGAGTGCTACTTTACTATTTTAAGGTTACATATTTTCAAAAGTACTTGACCAATGTAAAAGCAGTTGGGGAAAAACTGATTAATCAACACAAAAAACTTCAATTAAAAAAAGAAAAAAAAAGAGCGTGGTGTCTCAGCATAACATAAAACCTTTAATAACCAAAATTGAACAAAAACACAATAACAGGCCATCAATTGCTAAGAACCAAGGGTAGATGCCATGCATATGTAACACAACAAGTGCAGACAAGTGGGATGTGCTGGACGACAATGGGTATGTGTGTATATATCATTGGATACACAACTGCAAACAAAATTTGTTGAAACTCAAACTAGCACATCAGTTTAGAAAACTTCGGCTACCTTGCTAGCAAGAACACGCTCCCGTCTTTCAATGTATCCAAATGGAAACCAGCCGGCCTTGCCTTTGCACTCACCTTCAGCCCAGCCATTGTTTGCGACCTGTTCAAGGGAGCAGAACAGTAACAATATATCAGCTATAGATGGTACAAGTGAAACAGTTATTCTGTTTAATAGAAGGATAAAGTTAAAAAATCAGTTATGCAAACGGTCATTACACCTGCTATGCTTTATGGTCTTGGGTGTTGAGTTGTTAAATGACAAAATGCTCAATAAGATAAATGTGTGACAATACTAGCATGGATAAGAAGAGAAATAAGAATATATGCAAACAAGTAGAGATTGAAACATCACGAATTTATATCAAGAACTTATTTATGTGTTACTGTACATACAGCCGAGAGGATAATCACTCAGTGTGTCTACAATGCATGGGACTATCGGAAGGCTAATTGGTAGATATATTATTCAAGCAAGGGTAGCAAACCTTCCGAACAACGACATAATCTCCAACTGACAAATTAAGCTCCACGTTAGATTCGGCTTGATATGTGTACATGACCTGTTATTGAATCCACGAAATTGAAAAGAAATAAATAGCCATCACCGAGTGTGCTACCGTTATTAAGACTCGTACAATTATCTACTTACTTCGCCAAGAAAGTAACCCATGCCAACGGTTGACCCATTTTGCACTGGTGTAGTAGATATGTCATTTACTTCTTCGTAAGATGGAGGTTGAGGCACACTGTCCATGCTTGGAGCAGGAGCTGCTTCAATTCTTTGGCGCTCTGACATCATCTAAATTTGAAAGAAGAAATAGTTTTTTTAGGACTTCTGTAGCTTCCAGATGAGCAGATAGAATAGCTTTTTCTCCTTCACAACAAGAAAAAATTATGCATACCTCGCCTTCCAGCTGATCGAGTATTTGAAGAACTTGCTGATGGTATGCACGTTCTGCTTCAACCTGGAATGTGAAGAAGAAAGAAAGAGAGGATAATTCTAAGACTGATTCTATAGTTTAGTCAGTGGAGCAGATACTCCTGATATTTTTAGAGGGCAAAGTTGCACTACCATGGCTATTAATCGTTGCAGTGTCAACCTTTGTTGTTGAGCTTCTACAGCAGCCATAGCTGCTGCAGCTTCTTTCCCTAGTGTAGCAACATTGGACTTCAGATCTTGCAATTTAGCTTCAGATGCTTCTAGTTTTAAAGCCATTTCAGGCGTGCCAGTTCCTTCTCTTAGTTTTGCTTGTCTCCTGGAAACTTCAACAGCCTATCCAAATGTGAAAAATATAACATTAATAACTCGCAAGGGCACTTTAAGATGTTCCAATAAACTACCTATGACAATCTTGAGGTGATTAAGCCCCTGTTTGACAACCAATAAACATAACTCTTTTTTTGTCAAACTCATTTTCAAACACACATTCTCATAATAAAATATTTTGCACGTAATCCAAAACTTTTTCCTATTTTTTAATCACACATTCTTAAAAAAATCAACAATTTCAAAACTCATTTAAAAAAAAAAGCTCATTTCAATGATTGTCAGACAGGGGCACAAGTGATACAGTATAAGATAAAAATACATTAAGCAACTATAGAAACAACATGCCAACGTTTCACAGCATAGCCTCTTGAAACCAATCAGCCTTAAGCATACATCAACCTCCCTCACCGCATGCTCTACCATTGTATAGCTTTTATATATTTAAACCATGGAGAAATGAATTTTCTTTTGCTTCCAGTTATGCTTCCATAATGTGTTTTTAATTGCAACTGAAATAGACAGTGACGCAACAGTAAGATTGGGAGGACAGGATGCTACACATGATGCCTTGTGAAAGAGACCGACAGTTGGATAAAATTGGAAACATAAAACTTGCAAATAACCACAATAATTTTTCAGGGAAAAACGTGCACAAAGAGTAAAATAATTACTTGTAAGTACCTGAGCTTCAGCCTCTTGTCGCATTCTATCATATCGTTGAGCAAGATGGCGAGCATCTTCCAAAGGAGCTCCCATTACCATCGCTCTTAATGGTTCTGCAACCTAATAAATGAGAAATTGAATCTTTACCTAACAAAACAAAGAATCTAAAAGAACCACACCATGAAGAATAAAGGCTAAAGTAAAATCCATGATGACGCAACTAATTGGCAGAGAAAAGTGAAAATCCAATTCCTTAAAACAAAATCTGATCCTCCATTCAACTTTTGCCCAAAAACATGTCATAAACAAACACAACCATTCATGTCTTGTAAAGTAACTGTGTAAGGTGCAAGTTAAGAGAGTTAGCTAGCAGTAGCTGGTCAAAAATATGTGTAGCCAGTGATAACCACGTTGCAGTGAGTCAAGATTTGTAGTTGACGAAAAAAATTGTACGTAAGAAGTATGGAAAAGATATTTGGCATGCTCAATCCATGAATATAAGCCTGATGAGATTCAGATTGAACTTGAATACTGTGATGGGTTAGCACGGGCAGTCACGTGTTGTTTCTGCTGCAGTCCTACCAAACATTCACAGCAGAAAGGACAGATGGAGACATGCCTGGTCATCAAACCTAAAATTAACATCAATTACAATATGGTAAAGAGGCTACAAATGAAACCTGTGTGCCAAAGGCTTTTAAAAGATTTCCATGTTCCTTCTCCATTTGAGCACGAGCTCGTGCAAAACTGGTGGCAGCTTTAGATAAGGTACTACCACTAGTACATGTACTCTCAACACCATATTTCCTGCTATCTTCTGATAACTTAGTTCCTGAGTTGAAACAAACATAAAGATATGAACACCAATACTTGCACCAATAAAACTGAAGTATAAATGATAAAATTGCCATTTTAGTTAATCACCTATCTCAACTTGTTTGGACCCAGTAACTATATAACCTTCAACACCACGAACAATATCCCGTTGGAAATGCTGAAAATAGAAATAAAAGGCAACTTTTAAAAAGACAGAACTAAATTTTGATATCAGTACAATTAAACTGAGGCTACCGATGGTATTCACAGAGGCCATGAAGTTCATGCTGCTAAGTCTAATAAATATGTGCATGTGTTGGTGCGTGCACCAACATGCACTTGGTCACACAAATGCATAAAATTTACCAAATGAAAGTTGAGCATTTATAGGTGACTGACAGGAAGTGGAATTTTTGGCAAATTTTGTATAGATCAAAGGCTTATGAATATAGCTGCAGATCTAGCTTGTACAGGCTGCACAAAAAAAAATCATAATAGAAGAAAAAAACAACATAAAAAATTAACAGTGTAATGATAACCTTAGCAGCACGAGTGGATATGTAAAGTTTCTCAAGTTTCTGATGCTGCTGGAACTCGCCGTTATTATTCAAAACATTGTCTGAACCTCCATATCCCCCTGCCCCAAACTGCTTCAGGACTGCCTGAAACCAAACTCAGTTTCATCAGGCTACCTTTTCAAGTACTAAGCATTTATTAAAGAAAACAAGAGTAACAAAATTGAAATAATTGCAAGGCAAAAACTACACTGTGTAGAGCTTGGAGCAGTAAATTAAAGTTAAACATATCCCACAAAATTGGCTTAGTTAGCTACTAGAGAAAATATGAGCCCCAACCATCAAAATAAACCCTGGGCATACTGAACGCACACCCTTGAGTTATTTTCACGAATTGGACTAATCGCGGCATTCAATTTTTTAGTCCAGTTAAATAAATTAGAGTGCACATTACCTTAAGCCACCTAAAACTCAATTTCATCTAAATGAACATAATTAAGACGACCACTACGAAACCTAAATCGCAGCGATCATAGGCATGGTAAAACCGATAAATGCTAGATATCATAAACATACTCCGAAAATTTCAAGGAATGTTATGATATAATAGATAATTTACTCGGATCTCCAAATTACATTGAAATAAAATATGCATCATGGATCCGATGGAGTTTCAAAACCGTACACAAATACGAAAAAAATTCAATACGTGTATTGAGACATATAGACAGAAAGAGCACCTGCTGTTGACGAGCGACCTGTTCTCTGAGTCTAGAGGCTTGTTTTCTAATTGCTTCCATTCACGAATCGATCGATGAAGTTTGAATTTGAATAATGTATATACACACACAGCAATATATATAGATTTTTATGTTATGGACGCAGAAGAATTTTATTGAAGAACTGGATTGGAGAGTCGACAGCTCGTTCTTTGAATTGATTGATTTGGTTTGTGATTTCGAATTCAGGGTCCTTTTTGTTTCTGAGAAGGGAAAAATAAAAAATAAAAAATAAAAAAGAAAGTTTTTAGAGGAGGTCCTTCAACTTACAAGTTTATTTTATGTCGCTCATATAACTTAGATTTATTTTAATTTAATCTCTTAACTTGTATTTTTATTTCAATAGGACCATTTTATATGTAACTAATTTGATCCAAACTAATGACTGGTTTGATGCAGTTGAACGGAATTTTGAAAAAAATGTTGATTTAACTTTAAACAAACAAATACTAGGTTGTCTCTTTTGGTCACAGTTTGTGATGGAACAATCTAACTGAAATAAAAGTGCAAGTCGAGCGATCGTATAATGAAACATATTAAAATTGAATGATAAGTTAAGGGACCTCTCATGAAAATTTTCCAAAGTAGAGGAAAATTTCTGTCTTCCTATTACTATTTTGGGAAAAATTCATAAATCCTACTTTAAGTATACACCATTTCAAAAATAAGAAAACAACTTACCTTTCAAGGTATTGGGCTGAAAGTTGTTAACAATATTTTTTTTGGGAAAAATTCATAAATCCTACTTTAAGTATACACTATTTCAAAAATAAGAAAACAACTTTTAAATTTCAAAAATCAGATATTTGACATATACATACATATATATTTATATATTATTTATTTATATATATAAATATATAAAAAAAAATATATATAAAATTAACTTACCCCACCTTCACCACCCCTGCCGTTTCGATCACCGCTCTACTCCTGCGAACTTTCGACGACCGTTCCGATGACTTCCCGACTACTTTTTCGACGAACTTTTCAGTGACTTTCTCGATTCCAAAAATTATTTATTTTATTAATTAAATATTTAATTATTTTATTATTTAAATATAATAAAATTACAATTTTACAATTAATGATCACATATACATAATTAATTGATCATATATTATTTTCGAACTCACAAATCAAAAAATTTATATGTCATAATTTTTTTATTGATCACAGATAAAAACTTGTATAGATCACAAATTATTTCGAGATCACAAATCAGGTCACATATTATTTTATTGGTTACGAATAAAAAAATTACAAGTCACAGTTATCTATCAGTGACATATTTTCAAATTTATTGATCAAGAATTAATTTTTAGTAACAATTTTAAAATCACAGTTAGATTTTTTTGTAACCACCGATTTCTGTGACCACCCCCGTGACCATTACCGACATCTGTAACCACATCCGTCACCACCACCGCCGTTGTCGCCAGAACCAACAGCACCACCCCGTGACCACCACCTACTTCTGTGACCACCACCGCCGTTGTCGCCATAACCAACAGCACCACCTCCGTGACCGTCACCGACTACTGTGACCACCCTTGTGAAAACCACCAACTTCAATGACCACCCCCGTGACCACCACCTCACCACTGCCACAGGTCGCATAGTCGTCGCTGCCACCACCACTAATATCGACACCGTCGCCACCAAAAATCAGGCAGCAAACTGCCACCACCTCGCGATCTGAAACCCACAAACAGAAGGAAACAAAAACCAAATATCCGACACCACACCACAACCACAAAAGCGCCCCTGCCACCGCCAAACCCCCCACCACCACATCACCACGCCCGCAACACATCACCACGCCACAGTTCACAACCCATAGCACACCACCACCACCAATCTCTTTGCTAATGGTGTAAAGCCCTCTAGCAAAGTTGTTGGCAGCGTCGTCCTTGCCAGTGAGCAGCTGTTCCGGGTGAAATATCTGGCGGTATGTCTCGATACGGACCTCATCTATCACAGTAGTCTACAGATCCACAAACACAGCAAGGTTTCGCTGAAGAATGTGTTGATCTCCACCGCGACTGTTTTGTCTTCGGGATTTCTTTTGCTTTTTTTGCGTGAAATTAAAATTAGAAAGAGGAGCAGAGAAGTGTAGATCTACCTCTGTCTCGATCGGGAGAAGACGCCGCTGCTTGGCGGTAGAGGTAAGTCGTCGACGACTGTGCATCACCAGTGGAGGTCGTCGGACAGAGATGAGAGAAGGAAGAGAACGACTGTGGGAGAAAGGTAGAGAGAGAGAGAGGGGATAGTGGGAATTAATTAAGGTTGGGGATTGTTTAGTAAATATATTTATTTTATAAAAATATAAATTAAAAAAAAATCTAATTTTAGAAATATAAAACTTTTAATCTAATTTTTGAAATTGAATTTTAAAAAATAAGATTTCATGTAATTTTCACTATTATTTTTCTTTTCCGTTATGCCCATTTACCCATTAATTAACCGAAATTGATCAAATGAGTAAATTGATTACCTTTAACTTTTACAAATTAGAAAAAGCTACTCAAGTAGACAAGCAGAGCATGTTTGGTTAATTCTAAAAAAAATTAAAAGATTTTAAGTAACTTTGCATATCGTAAATATTTTTGAAAAATGTACTTTTTTAAGGTAACACTCACCAATAAGTAATTTACCTACCAAATTCATCAATAAAAATATAAAACTTATGAAACTTTAAAAGCTTAGCCATTAATAAGTAAAATAGCACAAGTATCACACATACTTTACAGCATGGTAAAAGCATGTAGGCAAAAGAATAATGCTTCAAAATGAAGAAATAACAGGCTTTTTCCTATCCAAGAAATAATTATGGGTGTCTAAATTCCTACAATATTTGGACACCCGTAAAAGAATAAGACGCGCTGCCTTATTTGGCGCTAAAAACGCGAATCATTCCGATACCAACGGCGGATATAGATAAAAGGGTCCCTATACAATATTTGATCACATCGTTCTTTGCTGCTTCAATATGAGCCCGCAATGCGTGAATTTCCTATTAAGAAAATAGTCAACAATTCATAAATCGATGCTTCTAGCTGAAGCAAATAAACAAATTGCCTTCTTAAATTTAATAAATAAAAAAAACCTTACTCCATCAAGCTTGTTAGTAAGGTTTGTAGTTTCTGCACTCTGATTGGAAAGCTCATCTCGGATGCGACTGAGAGAGATGCGTGCGATGAAAATACAATTCCAACATCAAAAGAAATGCAAACTTTAACAATAACTCAAATCCTTACCCCCTTTCAAGATTCAAATCCAAGCGCTGGCCGGCAGTGACCTTGTCAATCTCATACCTGTTCAAAATGTGGGGTCTCAACTGGTAATGAAGTTCACGTGAAAAGCATATAATTGCACTAATTTAGAATAAAGACCTTAGTTCGCCACGCATTTTCTGGATATCGTTCATGAGCTTTTCAGCTTCACGTTGCAACAAAGAAAAATGACGTTCCTGCAGCAAAGGTAGGCAATCGGATGAACAAAATATGACACTTCAATATAAATATCTACTAATGAAGAATTTGAATGTAAGAGAACATCCAAAGAACCATGTTATGGAAATCTGCCTCCTGAGAAATGAAACATAAGTAAACTGCATAGCAACATCAAATAATATTCTGAACTAGCACATTCGAGGATTTTTTCACCAGTTTTCCACAGGAGTCCACAGCTAAACAATGAGCTATGAAGATGTTAAACTTATGCATTTATAAAAACTTTCAAGTGACTTGAAACCAAGACATTTCCACAAGTTGAGATATCAAATGATAAGCAGAATATTCCAAAAAAGAAAAGGTGAACGGTAAATAAACAGTTCCAGCTCAAACTGGCGTGTGAAATGGAATCAACAATCAGAAGTCAGCTATCAAATAGGAGATCTAATCTTTTTCCCAAGACCTGGCACCAAACAGAATTTAATATCCCAATTCCGCATTGTTATAAATCAGTAATGTGAGCCTGTGAGGTGTGTGTATCTTCTGCCAATATATTTTTCAAAATTTCCGACCATCTTAAATTTTGATATCCTTTTTTTTAGGGCCCAATTTAGGCCGAGCATGTTTGGCTAAGCCTAAAAAAAAAATAAAGTCACTTTTTGTCTACTAGCTAACATTTTTTCTTAAAATTTACTTTTTAAAAATTACTTATTTACCTAAAAGTAAACATTTTAAGCTTAGCCAAATATGGTATTAGAGTCACAACCCAATAAACAATTTGGGAGTTTCAGATCCACAGATAAACAAAGCCATATCTCTATATCCTTCTCCCTCGAGTTAATACACTAGATAGTCACTAAACTTTCTTAAAAGTTCTTAGGAGGTCACCGAACTTCAAAACTTCCCTAAATAGTCACTGAACTTTGCCAAAAATTTTCAAGAGGTCACCGAACTTTGCAAATTTGGACGCCATACATAAATAGTTCAGTGACCCCTTAGAGACTTGAAACCAAGACATTTCCACAGGTTGAGATATCAAATGATAAGCAGAAGATTCCAAAAAAGAAAAGGTGAACGGTAAATAAACAGTTCCAGCTCAAACTGGCGTGTGAAATGGAATCAACAATGAGAAGTCAGCTATCAAATAGGAGATCTAATCTTTTTCCCAAGACCTGGCACCAAATAGAATTTAATATCCCAATTCCGCATTGTTATAAATCAGTAATGTGAGGTGTGTGTATCTTCTGCCAATATATTTTTCAAAATTTCCGACCATCTTAAATTTTGATATCCTTTTCTTTAGGGCCCAATTTAGGCCGAGCATGTTTGGCTAAGCCTAAAAAAAATAAAGTCACTTTTAAGTAACTTTTTGTCTACTGGCTAACATTTTTTCTTAAAATTTACTTTTTAAAAATTACTTATTTACCTAAAAGTAAACATTTTAAGCTTAGCCAAATATGGTATTAGAGTCACAACCCAATAAACAATTTGGGAGTTTCAGATCCACAGATAAACGAAGCCATATCTCTATATCCTTCTCCCTCGAGTTAATACCCTAGATAGTCACTAAACTTTCTCAAAAGTTCTTAGGAGGTCACCGAACTTCAAAAGTTCCTAGAAGGTCACCGAACTTCAAAAGTTCCCTAAATAGTCACTGAACTTTGCCAAAAATTCTCAAGAGCTCACCGAACTTTGCAAATTTGGAAGCCATACATAAATAGTTCAGTGACCCCGCAGGAATTTTTTGCAAAATTGAGTGACTATCTAGAGAAGTTTTAAAGTTCGGTGACTTCCTAGGAATATTTTACAAAGTTGAGTGACTAGTTAAGGAACTTTTGAAGTTCGGTGACCTCCTGAGAACTTTTGAGAAAGTTTAGTGACTATCTAGGGTATTAACCCTTCTCCCTCCATTCTCCTTTCCCTACCTATATAAATGCAAAAAAGCAACTTGTATACCATTTTTGAATTCTAAGTAGAAACTTCTTATATAACACAAGTTCCTCCTCTTGCCATGCAAGTGGTTTGTAGTCTTTGTCTGACCTGTTTTGATAATGACATGTTAGCCGAAAACTCCAAATTAGTAGGCATCCACATAAAATACAATGTATTCTGGATCAAATTTAAATTTGTAAACAATATCTTACCTGGGAACCTTGAACTTCAGACTGAAACCTAGAAAGGTTGGCTTCTTGACCCATCTTAATCTGAGGAGAAAATGGAAAAATCATTGTGGAGGAAAGGAAACATAATGAATACTTTATGTTACATTTTTCAAAACTACAATCCAAGTATAAGGTATACACTATATATTATGTAATACACTCTATAAGCTCTTACTTTCTGCATCTCAGCTTTCGAAATGAGAGATTGTGAGATATTCTCCATACAGTCATCCAAAACCTCAGTCATTGCCAATGTTATTGCCTCCGCATGTTTTGTAGGTATGCCTTTTGCTTCTAAACTCCTAACCTGTCCTCGACAATAAAAATCCTACTAAGTATACAAATATGTCTTCTCTCCATAATCTAATTACCAAAATAAAGAATTATCAATTAAACCCAGTTCCTCCGAAACCGGACTTGCTCAACATATAATGAGCAACTTTCAGTTCATGTCATCCAATATGCAGTAATTTTCACATAGAGAATCATAATGCCCACAGGATAAACAGAAGAGAAAACTACGATATTGATACCCGCATTGATTCCAATAGACAACAGTTTATTATGCACACACATAATATAAACAGAGTTCCAAACAGTATGTTTACATTTATACGGTTATAGAAACAAATAATATGATGAATAATTGATACAACTAATTTCACACATCAAAATCCCCAAAAAGTTACATCTCTGAAATATAAGAATAACCAAATCATTATTTTTTGTTTTACAATATTGCCATTATAGTCTCAAAGTTCAACTCTCATTTTTCTTACTCGTGAGCAACCAAACCGAAAAAGAAATTATAAAAAGAAAAAATTACCAGTGCCAGCGTATCAACAAGATAAACACGCTTTCCCTTGGGCTTGACGAGCTGAGAGATCTGTCTATAGTCGAATTGGTATCCAGGCGGACTCGAGGATAACGAACTAAATGAACTGACAGAGTTTCCAGTCAATTTGAGCACGTTTACCGCAGAATCTCTCGCTGCATTGATTCCTCGCAATCTAACCGAGTTAATCCCAGAATTGACGCCCAATTGAATCACGCGCTTACAAGCACCCATCAATAATTTCAAAATTGTGAATAGTATCAATTATCACAAAATACTGGATTATATACAACAAACAACTGCTACAAAATGATTTATAAATGTTAATTGGCGAAAAGTAAAAATATTGTAAAAGGGAATTAAAGAAAAATAATTGTTTCTGCGAATGACCCGAATTCCATTGAAGGGAAACGAATTTGAGAGAGAGAAAAAGAAGAGGTTAAAGAGAGAAATTGAATGCTTTTGCTTTTCAGAGTAGTTTCTTGCGCAAAACGCATTAGATTTGCGAGCTTCATTTTATTTCTTTTTTATTTTTCCACTTCGAACCAGACAAACGACGTCGTTGAAAATTATAGAAGAAAAATTAAAACGGGTCACCCCGTCTGCACGTTCGCACTATAAGACCCCCTTTCGATCCGAACAGCCAACCAACGTTTACAATTTCATAAGCCAACTCTACCATCGGTGAACCGAAACAAGTGTGCGTATATATAGTTGGAATTAATTGAGTTAAATCATTAAATGTAATATTTAATGATATGAGTAATTGCAATTAATTTTAATGAATTGAAAGGGAAAAAATTTCATAACTAAGAGTTTAAGTTTTACCAATTTCAAATTTAAGAAATTAAGCTTAAAATTTTAAATCTCAATTTTTTTTAAAAAAAATTCATTTATAAATTAATTAATTAAATATATTAATTTCACAATTACATATAATTTGGTTACAAATTCCATATAACTGGTCACATATTATTAATTGGTCACAAATCACAATTTTTATATGTCACAAATTATTTTCGGTCACAATTCAAAAAATTTATATGTCACAATTTGTTCATCGATCACAAATAAAAAATTTATACTTCACAATTTATTCATCGATCACAAATCTATCAAATTAATTAGTCAAATATTATATTTCGGTCACAAACAAAAATTTTATATGTTACAAATTATTTTATGGTCACAATTCAGAAAATTTTTAAGTCACAATTTGTTTATCGGTCACAAATAATATTTTTATATGTTACAATTTATTTATCGATTACAAATCACAAATATTATAAGTCACAACTTAGTAGACAGTCACAAATTTTTAAATTATCAGTCACAAATTTTAAAAAAAAATTAGGTCACAAATTATTTATTGGTCACAATTTATCTTTTTTATTGATCGCGTATTGTTTATTGATCACAGATTAATCAATTTAATTATCACAATCCATGGACTAAATAATTTGTGACCACAACCAACACTTGTGACCACCACCGCACAATTCCCTCTAGCGGCACCACTACCACCACCTTCCAACAACAACACAATGACCTCAAACTAATCAACACATCGCAGAAAAATACCACCACATTGTCAAGCCATTCCACCACCATCGCGATAAACCCATCGTCGTCGCTGCCACCACCACCTCGCACCACCCGACAACCTTACCAATACCTCCCACACCACCATTGCCAACACGACCACCACTTCCTCAAATCCATTACCGTCAACGCCACCACCACCGTGACCACCATCTATACTCTACCACCGTCAATCACAACGTGTTGCACCCAAAATCTACACCACCACCTCGCACCACCATTACAAAAACGACAAGACCTCCACCACCACCCCCCATCCTACAACCCAAAAAAATCTCCAGCCCTAGCATCATCTCTGTCGCCATCACCGACCATCACACTACCACCCAACCACCATTACAACCACAGATTCACCACCAAGCCAACAACCAGAAAAAAAACCCTTCAGGTGGTTGCTGATCACCCAACCCCAACCATCAAAAACCCTACCGCACACCTCATAAAAAAAAAAGATAAACCACCACCGTACAGATCGCAAAACACACCCCACAGATCGCTTCACAGCAGCGTCGGCCGACCTTGCAAGGTCTTCGGTGGCCTTGCGAGGGGAAGAAGAGAGAGGCGAGAGAGAGATGAGGGGAAGAAGAGAGAGGCGACCAGGAGGGGAGAGAATGTGAGGATAGAAGAGACAATGAAGATGTGATAAATGATTTGAGATTTCTAGGGTTTGTGTAATTATATTTTAGATAAAGATGAATTAATATCTGATTT
>CAIGRN010154482.1:0-24403 GCA_903798345.1 Fraxinus anomala
ATTCAATTTGAATTGGTATTTTCTCTATCACAATTATTATCAAGAAAAATTTACAATAATTATTCTTGAAACATATTATTTGCAAAAATGTATGCATAACCAAAAGATGCTTCGTAATGGTACAAGAAAGAGGAACATAATCTCACCTGATTGTTTTTATTTTATATTTTTCAATTTAATTTTATTAAATATAAAAATAATAGTAAAAATGAATAAAAAATTAAACAGCAAAGCTAAGGAATTTTTTTTAATCCCACACAGTTGCCATCCAAGAAAATTCCAACTTCATTGATCAAGCTGGTTCCTCCAGGCTGGTCGTATCATCTAATCTATTTTCATCATCCTAACTTGGCATGCAAGAATCCAACCAAAAAGTGAAATATTGCAGCTTTTCACTACGCAACAAGTAATTTAGTTTAATAGCAATAAAATCTTTTGATGTTAATTTCTACCAGACATCTCTCCAGTGTCCCAAGATGTTAGTTAATAAACATCTCTAGGAGGATGAAATATGACAGCCAATGTTACATTAAACATGTCATAAGCACTCTATAACACTGTAGCGCAGGGTACGCAACAATGCCAACTATTCCGATGGCAATGAATTTCGACTCAGTTCACAAGCAAGTGATCAAATCCTCCCCCTGCTTGCATAGCAGCAACCCGAGGTCCTTGCACATTGTGAAGCAACTGCTGCAGCCACCTTCTCGTGGTTGGATCTTCCTGAAAATATAAAGAATTAGAAAGAACATTCACCAAATGTTCCGTTCAAGAGAGGAAAATTCTAACAGTGTACAATTTTGGTAGAAGAATACTTACACGAAGGCAACTGCTAAATGTTGCATCTCTAAGGATATCTGGAAGACAACTTCTCAAAGCATCACAAGCTCTGTATAAAATAAGGTGATTGGTTTCAGCAAGAGACGTTTTTAAAAAAATGAAAGCAGGTGAATCGATGAAATTATTCTCACCTTACATTATCAGACAATCGAAGGTAGCACCTGATTATGTGTTTTAACAGCCGAACTGAAGGCTGCTCAGCAAGAGCAGCAACCATATTTCCCAGTACTCGACCTACAGCAAAGAAACGCTCTGCTGTGGTACATATGTAATCTAAGCCCACATCATCAAGCAAAATCTTTTGCACAATAAATGTTGCAACCTGACAACAGAAGCCTCTCTGTCATAGTTGAATAAAATCCAGTAAACGATAGCTAACAGTTGATGTCAAATTGTAAAACTCAAATTAGTCTCGTTTAGCTTGAGTGACTGTAAAAATGACTGCAGTTAGAATGCACTGCAGCACTACAAAAATAAGGTGAACTGCTCTGAAGCTCTTGTATGTGACTCGGAATAACATTTGTTCACACCACCTAGTTAAAAACAAATTAGTAAAATGGGAGCGTAGCATAATTTCAGATAATAACATGTCAAATGAAAACCCAAATACAATACAGCTATAATAGGGCAATGAACGGTGGACAACCACAGGGAAAGGATAATCATTTGGTATATAATTAAAACTGTAAAACCACACCTTCACGGTTTTCCTCGTTTCTGGAAATTCCGATACTCTTAATGATGGAGATTTAGTTGCCATAACAAGAAAATTATTCAACCAACTCATTTCATTAATGAAACTAAGTAGAAATAACAGAGATGAATCAGAAAGAAATGTTCACAAGGCACTCAACTGTTTTTGATAATTCACTACCCATCTCCATGGTGCGCAGGCAGAGGGGAATAATTTCAGTAGAGAGAAGGAAACTGATAACTTCAGTGTCATCAACCTGGATAACGAAGGAACGCATATGACAGAAATAGTTATTTCTCATCCAGAGATGGAGAATAAACAGTAACGCTGGCAAAAAGTAACACAGTAATTGTGATCGAAGTCGGCATAAAATCCTATTCATTCTGATATTTCAACACATCCAAGTTTTGCATAGGCTCATAGAGACATGTTAGGAGGAGGAGGGATAGACCAATACTAACACAGTCCACTATTATCCCTGAGCTCTAATTGTTTTGAATTTTCAAATAGATAAAGCAATTAACTAAACAAAGTGGCGAAAATGATTCATGTAGCCAACCCCAACTTTATTGATAGTAAGGGTCAGTTTGTTCTTTTCTTTGTTTGTTATTGTAACTCATCCACCATTCCAAGTAAGTCCACGACACAAAATAAATTAACCAACAGGTGCAATTGTAGAGTGGAGATCTTACATGCTAAAGACCTGTCAAGAATACACAGGCGCCACACATAGAACGGGAGCTAAGGGTGAGAGAAAAGTACCTCGTTCATAAAATGGCTATAATCGAGAATACAATTTTCTGTTTGAGATACACATGCAAGCAAAGAAAATAAAATTTGAAATATCTTTAGGGATAGAAAATACCTTCACCAAAGCACCAATGACACCTAAACTTGTAAGCCTCAAGTACTCAAAGGGCCTTGATTTGCTGGTTGTGTTGAGAAAAGGGTACAGATACAATGGGATGTGGGCTACAACAGAGAAGAAGTCAGCCAAAAATCCTAATTTAGCAACTTAGCATTTAACAGATGGCTGTAAATAGGCATAACTCAAATAAGATACATAAGAATTGAAGGCTGAACATAATAGAACAAATTTCAGTCCCAGTTAGCAGTACAATTAACGTAAAAACTAAACATCTCCTTCACTCCCACAAAAACGAATATGTGTTAGCTTAGGAAAAGCCGCTTTTACTTAAAGTTCAAATCTTTAAACATGAAAGATATGAATATCAAACAATAATATCATACCATTAAGAAACGACATTCTTGTGTCCGGGTGAGAGGCCACACACTGCAAAATATACATAAATACCATGTAAATTCAGGAATAGAGGAAGCAAGTAATTTTTTATATCAAGGTTTATTCTATGTCATCTTCTTTTGGTCTCTCTTTTTTTTTTTTTTTTATCAAAAAATATATAAATACCATGTAAATTCAGGAATAAGATTTTTTGAGGGTTTAGGGTTTCGAGTAGAGAGATATCCACACAATTAGAATGTGCACAAATTGAAAAGAGAACGCATAAATCATGCGGTTAACCATTACTGCCACGATAACGTAAAAATTATATCAAATGACTCATTCCATAAGTGATAATAATTAATAATTATAGTTTTTCGACATCTAAAGTGAGAGAGATGCAACTTTATGCACTGCCAATAGAGAAACTCAACTGGATATAGAACTTAACAATCATTTATTATGTTCCCTCCAAATATGGTCTGCAATCATGTCCTCCTCCCAACTTCTATCTGAATATCCAATTTTAGAAAATGTTGCAATTACGTTCCAGTCAACATGTACAGTTCTAACTAATTCGAGATCTTTCCCATTTTGCCTGAAGCAAATTAAAAAATATCAATCTAATGGAGCTTTTGAGACTGCATTGAATCCATTCCCCCTATTGTCATGAAGTTCATATCTCAACTTGCAAGTTCATTGAGGAACTCGTAATTATTGCTAATCCATTCCAGATGTATACTTCAACAAAAATTTACTCTTGATACTCCCATATTCCCCCACATGTGGATCCAGATCCATCCTCTCCACCCGTACATAGAGACCAAGCAACAAACGTGTACAAACTGCACACTGCAACCTCGTTCGTGCAGATTGAACACCACTATTCTTGATCTTGAAGCAAATCCCACAAAAAGGTGAATAAGCAATGAACAAAAATTTATCTTCAAATAGAAGGCAAAGTATGAAACTTCTCAAAGCATTTTTCAAAGCCACAAGCACCTTTCACCTACTCCATTCTAACAACTCTTGCATCCACATTCAATTTTTACTCAAAATGGCTCAACATTGCAAAACAAGAACTTCACTTCCGAAATAGTGTAAAAAGAAGTGCTTCGAATCATTGCTATGGCCAATACCAGGTATATAAGCAGTGATTTCATGTCTGCTTCGCTATTACATTGCCCTTTAAAAGTTAAAAGAATGTTAACAGACCTAGACCAGTAATTGACGTGACGAAAACACCAGCTCAATAAGTCAATGATTATCCATCAACCCTTAGATCTTGGGTATTGCCTCTTTATTTTGATAAATTAGCCCTTGTTTGGTTCTCATTTTTCATTCATAAAAATAAAAAATATAACCGTTATCCATCACATCAAGCCATCAATTTTGAATTTCTATCTCTTGTGTGGAGCCTAATAACGACTATATTTTTCATTCTCATTCTACAATAATGTGCAACAAACGGGCCCTTATTAAAATGGCAGGCCAGTTTTGAGAAAAATCCAACAATTCTTGCGGGACGTGTCCAATTCGATAAAATTAGTAGGTTCTTACAGGTAACGAGTGGTTCAATTGCAATCCTGTTCTAATATACAAATCGGACCATGGCCTGATTCACAGTACTCTGGTCAAACAGGCTGGTCCGGTCCTGGTTTACCAATTATAGTTAAAAGTAATTCTTTCCTGATGAGTTATTATTGGTTGGACTTTAGTCTTTCCTTTATTCCTTATTTTCTTGCTTTGCTACCATGTATAAAAATTGCCCTGCAAACAAGCCATTCATACATAGGGTTTAAAAGTAAAACAAAATTTTATTTTTATTTTTTCTTTTTTGAAAAAGGCATAGATGTAACTATAAGATTAAATTAAAGTAGATTCTATTTTAAAAATCATTTATTAATTAACATATATAAATTCTCAAATTTTCTCTTTTTAAAATTTAAATATAAGATCTGTATGTCTTCATTTTACTTGGTCTTTCATTTCTATTTATCATTAAAATTCTGTTTGTCATATTTTTCTAAGAAATAACTATTTAAAGTGTTTTTGATAAAAATAATCTAAAAGTATATGTGTGCGAGCGCGCATCAAATAATGGGGTATCCCGGTGAAAAGACACGACTCTTGAAAATATAAGGTCCTTGGTTAGAAATTGACAATTCTCCATTTTGTGAATTTTCAAAAAACATGTTGAAATTTTGAGAAAAAAAAAAGAAAAGAAAAGAAAAATCGACTAGTCTAAACCAATCGATTCAAGGAGTTTGAGCAAAGCTCTGACGCTTCAAGCAGGTCAATGGTGGTTCAATTTACATTGATCCAATTATGTTGATCGAGTTCACTAGTTTCTAGTCGGACCAGTCGGACTGTTCCGAGTTTAATAGCTAGGTGAACTCCCGCTCTTATCCAATAACACTTCTTGTTGCTTAACCTTCAGTCAAAAAATAATTCCTTCCGTCTTTCTTGACGAGTTCTTCCTTATTTGCTTGCTTTACTACCATGTATGGCATTTCCATGCAAATAAGCCATTCATATTCCCCTGCTTAAAGTAGCTCTCATTAAAGCAATTGTAGCTTATACTAGCAAGACGAACTCCCACTATGATCCAACGACACTTCTTGTCGCTCGGCCTTTAGTCTCTTGTAGCACAATAGTCAGAACCCATATTCATGTCGCTCGGCCTTTAGTCTCTTGTAGCACAATAGTCAGAACCCATATTCATTGATTTTCTTTTTGGAAGGAAAATCGACTTCAGTTCTTTAAATAATCCACATCACTTCTACTTCTATTGTAACACAAGAAGCTTCTATTCCATAGAATCGGTTATGCAATGCTACGATTACCTAATAAACATTATGTTTACCAAACAAGACGTCGAGTCTCTCTTAATCATTCCCCTCTTACAACTAAAGAGATAATGGCCATAGTAAAATTAAAGGATTGGAATTAAAGAGTATAACTGAAATATAACCAAAAACGGCAACTGCAATTCATTCAATGATAACAATGAAAAGAAAAAAGAATAAATGGGTGCAATTATGAGAATAATTAGAAGCTTTTGTTTGTTAAATAGACAGATAACACCCATAAAACATCTGATATAAAGTTCTAGGGTATCATAAATCTAACATCACCAGACACAAGTAGTTACCCATCCCCAATACACTGAAATCGTGATGATGCATCCAGCGCCTATTTCATTTTTCTTCCAACAAAAGTCCAAAAACCTAATTCAAACTCAATTTTTATCTGTGCTAGATCCACCCAGGTCCTAGGTAAACAAACAAAGTCAAGTAGAGATACAAAAAAATACACAAAAGCAATTAGATGCTGTTTTCTTATGAGGCAAGATAATATAATCTGCAGCAGAATCAGCAGCGTAACCTATAAATCAGACCTGAAGAAGTGCAAGCGCATTGCAAACTCTGTTTGATTGTGCTGGAGTTAGGTTTGGTGGTGATAAAACAGGGTAGATGGAAACTATTTCCTGCAGGGGAGAGAAAAAAAAAACATCAATCACCATGAGATTTCTCCAAGAGCTCAAACTCCTAAGCACTATCACTCCTATAAATAAAAGTTGCTTGCTTATTCTATTCTTCTAGATGTGGTCCACTAATGCTCTTAAGCAAGAAAATAACTTGCAAATGATATTTCACCATAATACGCAAACTAATGCTCATAAGGAAGAAAAGAACTTGCAAATTTATAAAGAAAGTACTCCCTAACAGTTAAGTAGTGCACACTAGCAAATGGAACATCACACGACAAAATCCTCTATTTTACATTAAAGTCGAGACGACTAGATGTAAAAAGGAAACATAGACATTAAAGCCATAGTAGTATATTCCTTTCTCATAATTTTACCAAAAGACACAACTATAAATAAAAAACGTAGTGTGTCAATTTTGCATTTGCATTCCCAGATCCTAGTCAACTGCCATTAACACATAAACTGGTATGATATGTCCATTTCAATCTCAAATAGTTAGTAAAACTCACAAGCTTTATTATAGCTCAAAAAGTAGAAAGTGACGCAAAATAACAACTACCAATGTTAATTTAATGACAAAAATGCAAGTCATCTCAAGCTTCATGTAGAATATAGAATGATATACATTTAAAAAGAGAAGTGAAAATGGCATGATCAAGCATCAAAGTATCCATGGACTAACTTCATGGTCAGACCTCATTACCAGTTAATTTCCAGAAAAAACCCTATAATTATAAAAACGGGAAAGATGGGGATAAATTACAGAAATATCGTAACGCTTACCTGCAAAAGAGCAGCAATTGTACCAAAGGAATTCCACAGTAAAGGAGCTAAATCTTGAAACAGTTCCCTCTTCTATTAAATGAAAAGGAACATTGTATCAGGCACATATGAAATAATTTCCCAAAAAGGTACACCAGGAAAAAAGAGTCAAAATATGGAATAAAATATATTCTCCAATCAGACAAAAATACGGAGAAGCAAAAGCCAGAAGCACACTTCAGAATTACAGACTGTAAATCAGCTGTCAATGCTGCTTTCTCTACAATCTACATTGTCGATTTATTTTGAACGAGTAAACTAATATTACTTAAACAATTAATTTTAAAATTTGTAGAATATAATTTAAAACTTCATTTAAACAATAACTAAATTTTTATTTAATAAATAAGTAAATCTTTAATTCTTAAACAACTTTTAAAATTTTTAATATACCATTGAAGATCCAAATTACTAAATGGATAGCTGTAATTGTAAATATTTTAAGTTCATAATTCTTTTTTTTTACCTGATGGTAATTATCTCATAATTTTATTAATTAAACAATAAGTAAATGCTTTATTAATTAAACCAAATTTTCAAAAACATTTGTGCCGAAAAATTTCTGTTATCATAAGGTAATTGATTATTTGCCTGGAGTAATATTTAATTAAAGAACAATTAATAATTATACTGAACTTTTACAACCCTAATAGCGAATTTAATCAATTACAGAAAAATAAAATTAAACCCAATAAATAAGATTTTAATATTTTAGATTTTAGTGATAAGCTTTATAATAAATTATTTCCTAGCAATCTAGCATGGATATGATAAATTAAATACTGGGTAGTCAGTAATTAATTTTCCAAATATTATCTGTATTTGGTTTAATATTTCATAAAGTTTGAATTCAAACCTTATAATAAATAATTCCAATTGTAGATGTAACAAATTAAATATTGGTTAGCTAACTATTTATCAAAATAGCAAAATTTGAAATCACGATTTAAAATTATTTATATTTAGAAAACCAAACCTACTTCCATATTTGATATCAGAATTTAATATTTTAAATCAGAAACAATATTTGTATAAATACTATCAGCATTGAAAATGAAAAATATTACTGTTATCTGGATAAAATTTTAAGAAATAAATAAATAAAGATTTGACATTATTTTTGACATTCTAAACTTTGTTAGGTTTAAGATATAACTAGCAATTTTTGAACTTTGTTAAAAAAAAAAATGAAGAAAAAGAAATTGAAATGAAAATGGAAAAATATCAAATGCAATCTGGTTAAAGTCAATGCTGATCAGCACATATCCCCCAAAACCCCTCACACCGGCCGACCCGTCAGACCTAAGACACCACACACGCTGACGCGCACAATACTTTTACTGTTTTGCATGCTTTTCGTAAAGCTTTTATTCACACTTTTCCAACATGTCCATCGTGATTGCCTGCACCTGCCGTTCGACGGGATTATTCAGCCCAATGGCCAATTCTAGAATTAATTTTTTTTTTACCACTTTCCAATTATTTAAATGACCACGCTAAAGATGGTTAATCGGAATCATAATCAAGTTCTTTTTCCATAGAATTGAATGTAGAAACAAATAATATCACATCAATTCGTAATCTGTGAAACAAAATTTAATAAAAAGACATATCAAGAATAACCCATAAGCTGCCTATTTCGAAAAACCTAAGAAAAATTGCCGATATACGGAATAGATTAAATTTAAACAAGACAAATTATGTATAAAAGTTAAAAATTACGCATAAAATAGAAAAGAATAACCTTGGAGAGCTCGAGAAGGGCGTTTTCACGGAGATCGGGGTTGCAGAGATCGAGGACGAGTTGCTCAGCCGATTGCATTCTGCGGTCCTTGTTACCGGCGGCGGCTTGAGGTCCTCCAATGGCCGTTGATGCGCTGGATCCAGCCTCGAAGGGAGCTGCCTTCATGTTCAGGGATTGAGGTAGGTTAGCCATTTCCGCGAGGTCTTGGTTTTGGTTTTGAAGCTTTATTATAAGTGAAAGAAATGAAGAAAAGACAGAGAAGAGTGCTACTCACTGCTACATAGCATAAGTCATAGGTGGTACCATGTAAATAGGCGGTTAAAATCGTGTGATAATACAGTGATATGCTCAATTAAAGATCGATTTATTTGACTAATTTAACTGTATTTTTTGTTTAATGTCGCGTAGATTGATATAAAAAATGCTACTTGCGCTCAAATGTACCACTTGGATGACGGAATTCAAAGACTTTTGTCCTTTCGCTTATGAAATCCTACCATTTCTACGTTCTGTCACCCAAACAGTAAAATTAGGTGTAAATATAACATTTCTCGATTGATATGATAGGTATAGTGTTGTATTATGGGCGTACGACACCCGTACATTTCTACGACCTACTGGAGAGGACCCGACTTTAAATCAACACTCGATAGAGAACTATATGGGCTCACAATGAAAAATTCATAACTATCATACATTAAGTCCATGTTTAATGGCCATTAATTAACAAAAACAAAGTTTTGAATAATAAATTTTTAAAAATATATAATTAAAAAGTAAAAAAAAAAATTTGAATTTACATACAGTATATTTTATCATGTAAATGTGTAGTTCAAAATGAACGTAGAAAAAATGAGTTAAAATAATGGATGTCAAACGATGGCTAAGAAAAATATCAAGTTGGAAGAATTATTTCAAAAATTAGATGATAAATCATATTTATCTTTCTTAAAAATTATACATGTATGAGTTTAAATTATAAATTATTGTCACTTAAATTAATGATTATTATAAAATAATTGAAGATATTCTCTATCACCTTTATCACTTCCCAAAATAAAATCAATCAATTATTTCCTCATCAAAATTCCATCTTCAAACAAACAGAAAACAAAACTCACAATTTCAATTTTCAACTTCATTTCTCCATAATCAATTTTATCTTTTTTTTTGTAATCATACTATCTTCATCAATTTTACTGGTAAATTAGAGTTCTAAACATTCGTTTACAGAATATTGTTTCCACTCGCGAAAAAATTTCCAGTTAAATTATACACAATTTTCCCATCACTTACAAAGAAGCGTCCATTCATTAATACAAGTAAAAGTTCGAAGCATTGGTCTACACAAGGCACTAAGACGAGCAAATCCCTACACACCTGTATACCTGCAAGAGCAGTTGTCACAGGTTACAAACCACATACGCAAACACCAAATAAAGAATGAAATCTTGCCACATGTACTTAATGCCACGTGTCATTTGCCAATTTAAAACACAGTCAACTTTTTCATCAAATCGTTTTCCTCTACATCATATTATGTAATCCCTTATCTACAATTTTGATATACAAGTAGCAAAATCCATAAAAAAAAAAAAATAATAATAATTAAACTTCGTCATCAACATTATCAAGGCAAAAGGCATTTTCACCATCCAACGTGAACAAAAGAGCATATAAAATTATGGATCCTACCTCAGGAAGAAATTTAATCAAGCTCTACAATACACAGCTGCGACTGCTACTCATCAGCTGAGATGCCCATTAACTTTGAAGGCAGTTTTATACTGAAAAAGGTGAGCACCAATAATGGCTAGTTTCACCTTCAACAGCTTGATTTCACCTACAACACAGGTCAAAGAATGTGAAGTACCATAGACCAGTGTCCCTCAGCATTCTTCATCTTCAAAGCAATTTTTCCTCTTTTGCAGTCTCCCTCCATTTCGCAAAGATGGCATAGTCAGACTTGAATTGGTTTTGCAGGTGAGGCATTCTACTTCATTCATTGTCGAATTTTGCCACTACTCAAGATTGTGCCAACTTAAAAAATAAATAAATAAATAAATTATGAACCCCCTCACACACTTACAGACATGCTCATAGCTTTCCATTTGCTAAAAATCTGCAACAAATACAAGCATATCCCTGCACCACCCCAACCTTTCACTCGTATAATAGATGCACCTTCTATTCTCCTCAACCTCAAACCTTATCAAGTTATCCCCAATAACTAAACTTAAAAGGAGCAGATCTGGTTATCCAAGGCATCTGCAGTTGTAAATGTGTAGAAACTTTTGTAATGATATCAATATAATAAGAGCATGATATGCAACCATGGGACGTTTCCTCTTCTGGTCAAGATTCTGAGGAATGGAACTGTGGGGGGGGGGGGGGGGGGGTNGGGGGGGGGGGGGGGGGGGGGGGGGGGGGGGGGGGGGGGGGGGGGGGGGGGGGTTTGAGAAAGACTCCATGCTGATGATAATGGATGCAGCAATGACAGGAAAACATTATACACCATAGCAGTGGGATGGTGGCAGAAAATGGAGAAGCGGAGGGTGGTGGCAGTAGGGCCATGGGAACTGTGAAGCCGAGGCAGATTTTTTATTGGTGTGATAAAATTGCCATGACATTAAGCCCGTTTGGCCCCCATTTTCTAAAACTCATTTTTCCTTAAATGCATTTTCAACCACACATTTCATGAGACCCGCAACTTTCATCAACTTTTCAACGACGCATTTCATCCACTTTTATCAAAATCTATTAAAAATCTTATTTTTAGCTATAGTAAATAAGGGCTAAATAGAGGGAGCTACATATTATTTTAGTAACACTTTGCTGTAAATTAATCTTAGTATTGTTTTGATAAGTACAGTAATATGTTAATGCAAAGGGAATCCGGGAAAGCGGTTTCTAAGTACTAATCTGAAGTACCCAAACAAGTGAAGGCGGCAATTCAATATAAAATGAGAGTAGTTAGAAAATATCATGCTCAAAATCATTTTTGTTTTCTCAACTTTCCTCCAACAAAGCCTTCATCTTGGACTCAAATAGAAATAGCGACCAATATGAGTATCTTGTTTCTGGTTTCTTTTTTTCTCCTTTTTAGGGCATGAGAACTGATCAAGATGGGTTGGAAGCATTGAAGGAAAGCCGCTAAATCCACTTGTTATAAAAGGCAATAGGAGAAGCATTAAACATAAACTCATAGAATGAGAGATCGACCTAAAAATCACATGGACGAGGCAATTAGAGGAAAATATAGAACTGGTTGAGTTAACTTATGGGGAAGGGGGACAAAATTCAGGAAAAAGATCACTGCTATATCTTAAAAGAAAAATTAATGATTTCTTTATATTACAATCAATATAGAATGGCTACAGTGTACCTCGTGCAATTAACAAACTCTTACCAACAAATCTTCAGTGTTGAGAAACCAACTAGTTATTCTGCAAAACCTCTCCCGAGATATCTGGCAAGCAAGAAATGACAATAAGAAGCATAATTAGTCAAAGAATGCACATAATTACTAATTGCCTGTTATGATAGCCATATTACCATCAATAGAAGATGGTGAGAGCCTGAGAGGGGGATTAGCGAGAGTATATAATGAAAGATGATATAACATATTTATTTAATACTACAGTCATACTCCAGTGATGGTTTAAAACATTCTAGGAGGCAAGAACCCATCCCTTATAAAGAAAGACTAAGAAGTAATCAAATCCCAACCAACTTCAGAATCTGGCTCCCACAGTGCTGGACAAGTATTGCCTGAGAAAGATATCCAACAACTCGTAAAAAGTCAGTAGGACAGAAACCAGTGGCCAAGTAGCTTGTATAAAGAATATGGTCTAAAAAGGAAAGATCAATCACAGGATCATGGAACATACAGTTTGTAGGAATCATGTCACGAAGACAAACTAAGATCATTTATACTTGCATTAAAAAAAGAAAGACTGCTGAAGGATTGACAAAAAATTTGTCACATTTAGCCCATGTTTGGTGAAGATTAAAATTAGATTTTATGTAGATTTTGATAAAGGTTGATGAGATGTATGGTTGAAAAGTTGTAGGTACCATAAAATATGTGGTTCAAATTAATAATTGACTTTGGCTTAGATTAAAATCTAAATTTTAATTTTTTCCAAACAAGGGCTTAGTCTCCAAGCACAATCAAATTTATCCATTTACCCAAAACAAAAATAGTTGAGAAATTTTTACCATTCTAAAGGTAATCAATTGTTTAAAATAACTATTTACGGCTTATGCCTTGAAACCCGCCTCACGTGAGAATTTCATTGAATGCCTCAAAGCTTACGCTTAAGTTCCATTTGTGGGGCTTACGCCTCGAGGATAATCATCAGCGAGGCAAGAGGCAAAGGCGTTCGCACACTGTCTTGCATTTCTATACATTTTATTATTTGCCTTAACCTTGTGGACTAATTGTTATAACCTAGAATGTTTTGCCGGCATTTTTATATTCTTATTTCTGCCTTTACATAGAAGGGAAAGAAGAAGGAGAATAAACCATTGGAAGTGAGGGACTTACAAAGAGTAAAAAGAAAAAATAAAATAAAAACTATAATGATGAAGAAGATGATTGGTGAACTAAATAGGGTAAATGATTTCTTTCTAGATCCGATTAGTATTGATGATACGAGAGATCTTTTAGTTGTTCCTACTTCCTAGCGGTATATTAAAATTTTTCTACTTGATAACTAATTGTAAGTTAGTTAGTGATGATAACTATTGATCTATTTTATGTTTGTTTGCATGTTAGACTCTAATATTATTAATCGATTTTATCATGGATTTTTTAAGGTGGTTTATAGTATATTATGAGGATATTTTACATTCCTTCGAATTATTTTATCTGTTTGACTTAAGGCTTAGGCCACAAAACACTTCAACGCTAATGCCTCGCCTCATAGAGGCAAAACGCCTCAGTAACTGATTAAGCCTTTTAAAATATTGAACTATTCACTTCCTTTTTACTCCTCCAATACACCTAAATAAGATCACATCTGACATCAACCTATCCCAAACCAATGCGTGAGCAGTAAATATCAGCTTTATCCTAGTTTAGTACTACTACTGGATCATACACATAGCTCATGCAAGATAAATAAAGGATGAAAAGATGAGGCTTGTTCAACTACTAATAACTCAAAAGAGGCATACAATATTTAGAAGTAGCGTGTTTCTGTAATAATTTCAACTAGTGTTGGAAGCCAATGAAGAAAATTATTATCAAGTGGATCTAGACAACTCCATGTGAAAAGGATAACCAACGTGAAACTATATCCGAATATAGCATTTATGACTTATGGACAATTATAGCTCGATTATACCCACACAAAACTTTATTTCTTTGACATAGAATATTCAACTCCCACTACACTAATCACTTTTATGGATGAAAAGAACTTACACATATAAAAAGAAACCGCCAGCTTTCATAACCAGAAGTGTAAAGCACACAATATCTCATCTTTCAGCAATCGTAGCTACACTAGGATGGAACGCATCCTCATCGATATATTGAAGACAGTACCTGTAACCGAAATTGATTATCTTCTGATCGAGAAACATGGCTACAAACACATTAAGGTTACATGAGAATATAGCAAATGATCATCCCAATTTTGCTGTTAATAAATTGGACGTAGCGTAGGATGAAAAGAAAATCACATAGAAGTTACACAATTCCGTGCCTACTGATCAGGGATCGAGGTTTTATAATCTGTTTGGCTGTTTTCAAACCACCGTGGTGACGATGTCAAGAATATACTGAAGAAGACAGATGCCACCTCTCACAAGACAAGACTGTATGATGTGGACAGTGTATAGATTTTGTAGTGTGTACTTTTTGGAAAACTAGAATTTTCTCAAATTGTTAACTCGGGCAGGATCTTGGCAATAAATGTTTTAAAATGGTCAAAAGCTTAAACAATTTTTTGTTTTCATATCTTCACATGAAGAATGAACAAAATTGAAAAGTTTTGAGAAGCGCAAGGGAAGAGGTAGGGAGAAAAAATGACAACAAATAAGAAAAATTTAATGCTAACGGGCAAAAGTGGAAGATGCAGAGTCATTATAGAATTAGTTCCAGTTTGACTACGATGGGAAAAATTGCTTATTCCTAGTAAGACACCATCTCCGACCATACATCCATCTTAGTCAATTCCAGTAATCCCAATTCAATTGAACTAACATTTATCTAAACCTTTCATTTTACTTATTCCTAATAATAGGCCCTTCCGAGCATTCATACTATCTGATTACAGAAAGAAACTCGAAGCTCAACCTCCTTACCCACTAGACCAATAAACCGACGACACGGGAGACCTAATCCGTGTCAAAAATACACCAACGGACAGACCATCAGAGAAACCAAGCGGTCAAGCATCTTACATAGAAGGCAATTGACAGCGAGCGACCAAACAGTCAAGAATAACAGCCAATCTGTCGTTTTATAGTAAACAATTAATCCTTCATTACCTCCCAAATTTCCAGGAAATCCCAATGACTAAGCTTGTCGTACCTAAAATAAAAGGACCAGTCCCCCTATAAATTGAAGACAATAGGTAAAGCGAGGTCCAAGGTCACATATCTTTTACATTAAGCCAAAACTATTTATTTCTCGTACTTATTTTTAATCACATTCACATAATAAAATATTCTGTAAGTAAAACCAAAAAATTTTCCTAATTTTTAATCATACATTCTCCAAAAAATTACTATTCAAAACATCATTTTCCCCCCAATTTCTCTTTATAATAGCCATCAAACATGGGCTAAATACACAAGACAAGTTCTCATACTCTTTCTGACTTTAGCATGAGAGATCTACTAGGGGCATCCACCCCCATTGTCTTCTAAATACCTGACGTTCAAGAGAAAGTTCAAGGAGTTTCCACCATCAACACTATCTAAAGTAATTAATCCATATCAAATCCAATTTGTTAAACATAAATCTGATTGGAACTTTGGTACTGTTAATAGGATCCAAAATATATTTAAGAACCCATAGCAGGGTCTTAAAAGAAAAGTCAAAGAGATTTACTTCCCATTAAAAATTAATTAAGCAAATCACTATGCCTACTCATTATTTTTATTTAGTTAGTTAATTCAGTTCACTCCAGCTATTTTAATGAGTAACTATAATTGAATTCAAATATCAATCAGATAGGATCTATCAAGCTTAGCCTATGCCATCTAAAGCTTCCATTATTTGTCTCCCAATAATATACTTCTAACCATTTATTCCATCCATGATATTCAAACCCGCATTAAATCCCAGTTTGACAGTGTGACCTCTCATTAAGGTCTTCAAGAAAAACCTAAATAAGAAATTTAAAGATACAAATTTATGTATATAAAAAATAATTTAGTTAACTAAAGTTTATACTTGTACAGTATAAATTAATTTTAGTGGACTCCAGCTATGTTAAATAAAATAAATATAATTGAATTTGCTCCACCTAGCATGGATCCAGATAAAATTATCTTATGATCCTCGATCCTATAAACAACGGAATCCTGTGATTCAACCCCCCTTCAACCTGATAAGACATAAAATCTCAAATTGTTGCAGCGTTGCTCTATTTCCCTTTGACCAAGAACGAATCAAAATTCAACACAGTACACCAATCTAAAGCTAGAACCATCAGGAAAAATTACAACTTACCATGCACTTATCTAATCGAGATAAGAAAATAAGTTTTACCGTTGCAATGAAAGCTAAGTGTAAGCAATACTGCTTCCATTCAATTAGTCCAGTTTACAAGCGAAACTAGCTTCCACGGTATATCAATTATTCAAGAGAAAAGATCGCAGCAGCTACTAAAAGAAATCTACAAATTTTATAAACAAAAGCAATAAACATAATAGTTCTGGACTGAGTTAAGGGTTTATCTGAAGTAAAAAGTCATACCAAGAATACGATTTAGGAGCTGCAAATCTAACCAGAATATGTTAATAAAAGCAGAAAATATAAAAGATAAACACTGGCACATCAACCAGGAAAAGCATCACTGCATCATCTGATAACCCTATGTCTGGTATCAATTGACCAGCATAACTAAGATGTTCCCCCACCTTGAAGGCCAGCCAGAGACCCATGAACATTGAGAAGCAACTGTTGCAGACACCTTTTCATCATTGGATCTTCCTAGAAACATAGAGCATCTTAGCATCAGGAAGAACAATGAAAAGTAAAACTATAAAAAGATATAATTCTCACCCTTCCCACAAGAACAAAGTAACTAAAAGAGATAAAGTAATGTTCGTTAATATTACTTGTGCATTGGGAACCACTTACATTAAGGAGACTATTAAATGTGCCATCCATGAGAATTTCTGGAAGAGAATCTCTTAGCGCAATGCGACCCCTGCAAAACAAGTTGATTAGATTATGTGCATGAGTGAGAGTGTAGAAAGGAATGCAGTGACAGAAGTAACTGAATCCATCCATATATGACCAACCTTGAGTCCTCAGACATCCGAATATAGCACTTAATAATGTGTTTTAATAACCAAGGTGAAGGGTGTGCAGCCAGTCCAACAACCACATTCCTCAGTACTCGACCTACAGCATAGAATCGATCTGCTGCAATACATACATAGTTTAAGCCCTCTACATCCTGCAATATCTTTAGCAGAATATAAGCTGCAACCTGCCAGTGCAAGCTCTTCTATCAGAATCCCTGAAGTTACATCAAAACATATGAAAAGTACAAGCTGACAATCTACACGAGACTAAAAATTCTAGTTCAGGCAAGAGGTTCTACGCAGTGCCATGGACCTTTATCATCTATAAATCTGCACATCGTGTTCAAAATGTGTATGACTGTATGTGCGCGTGTGTGTGTGAAAATGCGGAGATTCGCATGGGTAAATTACATGCGCTCTAAGGTCCCAAATGTGGCTCCACAATAGAAACTATTGACACTTCATGAAACCTTTGACAAAAATGTGGGATGGTTTGTGAACAATAATATTTCCAACAGCATGGCAGAACACGAGTTGTAAGATAATAACAGTTGGCCACAGGTCATCATTCAGTGCCACAGCAATACTTAATATTTTGGTGCCCTTTCAAAAGTCTTGTGTTTTTCACTCCTTGAAGCATATGTCTCAAGGCATAAGGCTCAGATAGAATATCAGAATTTGAACTCTATGCCCTTAAGTTTAAGACTCCTAGTTGAACATGTACATTTTGCAATCACCTCTCAACGACTAAGAAAATGCTGTCACAATTTTTTTGCAGTACATACAAAGGTCCTAAAATTAACAAGAGAACGAAAAATTATTCATTAAATTATAGGAGATGTTGAGGCTCAACATACCTTAGAACTAACTAGACCCACTTGGACAGCAATATAAAATTTTGACCAGTGATAATTACAGGAATTTCATAAGAATAGATTAAAAGGGCAAACATGAATCCAAAATAAGTGTTCAAGACACTTCACCATTTTTGACAATTGATTGCCATTCTCCATAGTGCGTAGACACAGGGGCATAATTTCTGTAGCAAGAAGGAAATAGATAACTGCAGCGTCATCCCCCTGGAGAAAATGACAAATTTTGTTATTTTAAGATGTTAGGAGGAATGAGTGTGAATTAGAATCATATTTAAAAGATGTCGTGCACATAAATAATCAATATACCCAACCCAAAAATAAAAATTTCAAAAATCAACTAGTAGAAAGAGCAACCATGCTAATAATAGTTCTTTTTTCCAGCTTTTAATTCAATAGGCATGGATTATGGAATTATTTGTTGATCGACAGTTTTTCTAAGTATCAGGCATGGATTATGGAATTATTTGTTGACCGACAGTTTTTCTAAGTATCCTTTGCCTGCAGACTCCATAAAGCTATTAGGTCGATTGGCCTCCGTTCACATAATGTAAAAAGAAAGAAAAGACGCCCCCAGCTCCATTTAGCATCTAGCTGATCGTTCGAAGAACATTACACCCCCAATTACTGCAGTGAGATCATATAAAGCAGGGAGGGAACACATATGAGGAGTAAATATAACTGCTTTGTTAATGGAGAAATATGCGAGTGTACTACATTTCTGCACATGGAAAGCAACCCATATTTCAAAGTAACTAGATAATTTAAGGTTTGTAACTTTTTGTTGGTGAATATACCTTAATGTGGAAAAGAAGATGCTGACACAAAATTTCTTTAACAAGAGTGAATTGCTAAAAATGTACCTTCACTAGAGCACCAAGGACACCCAGGCATGTAAGTCTCAGGTACTCAAATGGCCTTGATTTGCAATCTGTGGTAAGAAAGCAGTACAAATACGATGGAAAGTGTGCTACAACAAAGAGAAAGGTCAGCAAAAAAATGTCAGAGTTGATAGCACAGACATGTACCGCCTAGATGAAGTAGCATTGAGAAAAATGAGCTATTCATCTATCTAAGGAAACGGAAAAATAAAATAAAACACTAAGGTCGAATTATGAAGAACGGACACTCTAGGGTGGTATGTGTGTCTCACCCGTGCCATGCGCATCAACACCAACACTTATCTAACACTCCAGGACACATCTGACATGCCACATGGCTGCATTCTATTTTTCATATATTTTATATTTTTTCAACACTCCAGGGGCAATTTAGGGCAAAATTCAGGCACTGTCCAACACGGCATGTTGTGTGTCGTATATAGTTCGTATTTTATATAATTCTAACACGAGAGGAACATGTTCTCAATGAACAAAGGACACAGAAAGTCCCATTTCATAATTTTTGGAACATAAAATCAAAGACATTTTTAATCATCAGAACATTCACAAAAATGTCAAAATAATGTGAGGAAAGTTCTACAAACTTCATATCAAATTTGTTTTACGTCTATTATCCATATTTTTCTTTTTGTTGCAATAGTAATCTATAGTTCAACTCAAAGTTGTTTTAGTCTTTTAGATTAATAAATAATTACTATTATTTAAAAGATTTCACCAAAAAAATAATAATTGAGAAGAGTATTGATATTATTATAAATAAAACTAGAGAAACAAAGAATATATATAAATGTGCATAATTTAAATCTCTGTGCCCATGTCATACTTTTTTGAAAAATCACATGTAATTCCTCGCAAAAACTCCTAGTTCCAATAACAAATAAGCGTGTACAAGTTAAGAGAAAACTCCACGTAAGTTTCAAATTTCAATCTCTTAACAGATGAAGAAAATGAAAATTCACGCGTGGAAGAGATGAAGGAAAGTACCCCGGACAAACAACCTCCTTGTGTCCCGATGGGAAGCCACGCACTACAGAAAAAAGGATAGAAAATATTAATACCAGAACAGAAAAAGGTAAGGACAATGTTGATATTTCTTGTTCACAATTATTTATTTTCTCTAGGACGGGGGAAGTTCTGATGTTTTGCCTGTCATAATTTGAATCAATGCGAAGTATAAAATTAATAAATAACATAAAATGCTTTTGCTTCACATCTAAATAGAGATTTGCAACTTTATTCACAAAAAGAATTTCGAAGATACACAGCAGCAATCAATTATTCTATTTATCAGCATCTCAAGAGTGATATAATTCTCATTAACTAGATTAAGTAGAATCCCAAGTTCAATTTGCACGTCATTAGGTGAAAACATAGAGTTGCAATTATATTAAATTATCATCACAGAGTGAAGGTCAGCAATCATCATGTCTGGATCATCTCTGCACACATAAATTTTCTAGCTTCAATGCCATGAAGTCGAGCCATAAAAAATGAATAAGGGCCTACGTTGTATCAATTTCGGCGCTCTCTATGTTCTCGATTCCCTAGCCCTAATTGCCAATATAGGAACAAGGCAAGATAGCACGCAACTGGTGAGGGTACTCACTTTAAAAGGGACGATGTGATTGAAAAGAAAATAAACTTGTGAAAAAAATATATTTTCAGAATAAAACGAGGTAAAAATAAAGTTCACACAAGGGTGAGAATCAAATATAGCATGAATAAATATAAAGAATAAGACACGTAAGGAAAAAAAGAACTTTAGATGGTTTAGTGTTTCACAGATCTATTCCTTTTGACTTCCCAAATCCCAGATGCAAATTGTTCCCAGTCAAAAAAAAAATCGGCAACCATGAAGATGCTTGGCACCTTTCTTGTCAGTCTCCTAAATATCTTAATCACATTCTGGCAACAGATAGCTGAGAGAAGAAGCTGCTTATCCTTGTTTCTTTTCTATTTATTTTTTCCCTTATGCTTTCCAGCTACCTCCTTCATCTTCTTGGTTGCTAGTGGCAACTCAAATAATTTTCCCTGCAGATATCCCACAACAATACCTGGCGCTGAGCAACACACTGAGGAGAAGATAAGCTGCTTATCCTTTGTTTTATTTTTACTTATTTTTTCCCTACTCCTTTCCAGCTATCCCCTTCATCTCCTAGGTTGCTAGTGGCAAACAGATATCCCACAACAATATCTGGCGTCAATGTGTCGTGCCAACACGTGCACCAGGGCTAAGTTTCATGTAATGTAGACAAATGCAACAACATGACCATTTTGTTATATGGCATGGAAAAATAAAGACGGAAAGGAATTTGCAGAAGAATCAACAACAAATAGTTTTGCAGGAGAAATCAAGGAAACAAAAAGAAATCATACCTGGAGAAGTGCAAGTGCATTGCAAGCTCTGTTTGATTGTGCTGACGTTAGAGTAGGTGGTGATAAAAAGGGGTAGACACCTATTACTTCCTGCAGGAGTAGAGTAAGGACCATACAGCAATTTCAGCAATAAAGTGATGTCATAAAAGATGGGAAAGAAACATGCTTGTCACAATAAAGAACTAGAAAAGTTAGAAGAATGCAACTCCTGATGATAAAATTAGTTGACACTAGATAAAGAATCTCATACAGCAACAATATTAAAACTAGAGCAAAGCTTAGGCAATTAGGCGTGTGAGCGTAAAACAACCTCCAAATATTTTTATGAGATTAGAAGCTTCAGATTACTACAATTGTGTGGTAGACTTTCTATGGCTCCATAAATTGCACAAACTTCATAACATATATGAGCAGATTTTTTCTCACTCCCCCCTTTCCTCCCTCTCGATTAGCTTTAGTAAGGCAGATATTCGCAAGCTTTTTACTGGGATGAGGAGACATATAAAAAATAAAAATAAAAATAAAAAAATAAATAAAAGGCAACAAATTGAAAAACTATTAATACTGACAACATGTTAGATGCACTGAGAGTTTTATATATTCTTTACTGTGACACGGTAATGCAACTCAATCTTGGTTAACAATATACATGTTCAGAACAGTAGACTAGAATTGAGATGAATGACACACTGAAATAATTTATAGAGTACGGTCCTCGTAGGATCATGCATTAACAAAGTAATAATTGAAACCCCCTACCACAAGAGAAATAGTGAAGAGAAAACAAAAATTATAGAAAAAGTTCGAGATTTATACCTGCAATAGTATAGCCATCGTACCAGGGGAATGCCACAGTATTAAACCAAAATCTATGAATGTTTCTCTCCTCTATTGACAGAGAATGAGTTTATTAGGCATCCATAATGCAATTAAATGAAAATTAGTCAACCTTGGAATAAAGATGAATTTTTAGATTAAAAACACAAATAAAGACGGAACAAATGCTAGACCTGACAGTTTTATGATTACAAATCATAAAAGGAAGGAAGAGGAATGAGTAATATCTCAGCAAAGTTGATGATCGTGCACATGATGGCAAGTACACCTCTAAATGATTCAAATATCAATTCTAATTCACCATGAAACGAAGCAACAAATATGACATAGGACTCAATGAACAAGGAACAAGATTGAGAAAGAAAGAGAAAGTGAAGAGAAGAGAAGAGAGAGGAGAAAGAGTGGAAAAGGGAGAAGCAATTGGGAGAGAAACTATTAATTTATTTCATAATCAAGGTCTAAAAATTACAATGCATAAGCCCCTTTATATAGGAAACATCAAATAAAATCCTAGTAAATCTAATAGATAAATATATTCTACGTAGGAAACATCTAATAAAATCATAGAAAATCTAGTAATAGCTTTTCCTAAAATAAGAATCTAAACATTGAAAGTAGTCGCATAATAATCTAATAGGATTTCCATCAAAATAACTTATATTCAGATCAGAAACTAAATTAAAGACCACTAGTCCACTAGTAATACCATGTCAAACTTCTTGCAGCTAAATACTATTTCAGTTGATCCCAATAAATCCATATCTGTAAAAAAGGGAGACGAAGAATTTTTTATGGTAAGAAATTCATTAATTTCGGTTATTTCTCAAAAAGAAAATGAAGAAAATAGAGATTCTGTTGAATTTCAAGTATTCAGTTTCACCACTAAGATAAGAAGACTTACTTCGCATTTGGAATTGCATAAAAAAGATTATTCATCTCAGAGAGGTTTGCGAAATATTTTGGGAAAACGTCGACGACTACTGGTTTATAAAATTAATGACCTCTAGCTTCAAGAAGGTCAAAGTTTCCAAGTTCTGAAAGAACATTTGCCACCAAGAGGTGCTCATAAACACAAATACACAACTACATTGAACATGTCATGCAGGAGTGTTGACGGACAAAGCTATTTCATAAAAATGGTTTAGCAATTCCAGACTTGTGCCTTCTCATAAATGAGCTGTATGACAATAATATAAAAGTTTGGACATCTTCTCTCCAAATATTAATAATTTGATCTCATCCCACAAAAGTTAATTCTATAAACCGTGACCGGAAATATAGTTTTTTACTTGGATGCACTTGATGTTGCTTCTTGTATGATTATAAACAATGAGCATAATTAGGTGTCACGGACCGCAGCTTCACTTAAGCCCTTGACCTTATCGCAGCCGCAGTTTGCCCAATTTCGACTGCACATTGTGAATATTAGTCTATTTTGAGACGTAATTTCAATTCCGTGTAATAGTTTATTTCAATTATAAAATAGATAGAAAATAGGAAAAGTTTAGTATGATTCTTCGGTATAAAAACGTTTACTCCCAGCACTTGGGTTTTTGTTACTAAGTCTATCATAGGGGGTATTAGTCTTTCAAACAATCTTTCAAGTTTTCTAGTGTTCGCCCCCTGCACTAGCCATTGTAATTTACTGCTTTCGGCAATTGTAATTTCTAGCTTTCAAGCAATCGATGAACGAGTTTCTTTCAATTGTGTTTCAAGCTTTCTATTATTTGTAATCAAAATTTCTTTCGTCCCGAAACGACTGAGAAAAGGCGGAAGGTAGTCTAGCGGAGCAGACTACTGCCGCACAGTGTCCCTTTCTATGCTAAGAAGAAAGGCACACCGTGAAAGTTGGTATCAGAGCTGCGGCTCAAGACCCTTGATTAGAAAGTTATGGATCTAATTGGATCGAACACCACGTTGGTGGTGGATCTTCCAAAGATGACTACAAAACAGCGCATGGATGCGCTTGAGATGGTGAATACTAGGTTGTGTTGTGCCATGGATGGCCTCGAGGAAAAGGTCGAGGTGGCAGAGACGGAAATTCGAGAATTACGCATCCAACTGGATGAAAGCCAAAGGGCAGCAAT
>CAIGRN010154485.1:0-17942 GCA_903798345.1 Fraxinus anomala
TAGCTTCTAGGCAATTAGATGGGTTACCAAATTTTATGTTATTCTTTGTCGATTTGTACTGATGATACACTTCCTGTGTATTACCTTTTATTAATATAATATTTGATTACTTTTCAAAAAAAAAAAAAAATAGTACATGATAATCACAACTAATATTTACTTAAAAGACAATAAAGAGTCAAATTTCCGCCCCCAAAAAAGCACTGAAGAAGATAGATACCTCTCACTGTACATGACAATTCATCCTGATTTTTGCTCACAGGGATTTCTAACTTAAAGAGCTCTACTTGCATCTAGTAATATAGATCAATTCAACTATTAAATTAGGTTTCTTCTACACTTCAATTAGTATGAAATTATTAAATGCAGACAGTACAATCTGATTATATTCGTTCTCTCACAACCTCTATGATAGTTAAAATAATTTCAATCTACTTTCTCGCAGATAAAAACAAAAATACAAGATGAAGAGTTGCTTGATCCACACAAGAGCATACTTAGCAACCAAAAGAAAACCAACAACTCAACCTTCCACATTACAATCAATCCTTCATCCTCATTGAAAACTAGGTCAGGGAGAAAGAAGAAACGAAAAACATGCGAAACCATCTAACATATACATATTCCAGATAATAATTAACATCTGTCTTATTTTTAGGATATTTCGATAAATAATAGTCTTTCTTGAAAAATAATCAATATACCACTGGTCATCACCTACCAATCTTGGTAACCATCTGACAATATATAGAAGAGTCAGGCACTTCTACTATGTACACAAGAAACTAGGAGTTCACTCAGCAAAATTTTCAAGGATTTTCAACAAGTTTAACAACTTAGAAGCATGTTCATCAACAACCACACACATAAAAGGTCAGGCATCAAAGGATTCTAAAGAAACATCAGACACCTTACAGCATAAAATTAAATTACTACATTAACATTCATTCAACAAATCATTATTCAGTTCACCACTAAAAAGTATTAAGATATCTTACAAAAATGTGGATTATAAATGTCAATTATAATCTGAATTTTCGCATAGTGGTATACCCGAACAAGCTGGTATACAACAGGATCAGCAATCTTTCGCAGGGAAGTTGGATTGGGTTTATTTAATGTGGCTATACTATCTTCAACTTTAGCTTCCTCATTTCCCACAATATCAACTACTATTTCCATTGAAAAATCCAGCGCATGCAACTCATGAACACTAACTGAAAACCAAAAACAGAAAAAACAAGCAACAAATTTGTCTCCAACGACATTAATTTTTACCGCTCAAAATCCCTCACATGAAATTTCATTCAAAGCATGCATTAAAAAATTTCAATAAATAAAAATTGATCACTCCCAATCATGACTGATTACCAAAATACAATTAAAAAGTAATTTACCTCATCAAAGCAGATATCCAAAATTATGATTTCAAGACTCGAGCAACTACTGAAACCGTAAATCAGAATATCCCCGTGCCGGGGTAAATCAAGAATTTGAAAATGTGGAAAAGGCTAAATTTGGATAGTTTAATTGATAGAAAGACGCGATTGGCAAAATATGACGTATGAGCAAACTGTGAGGCATGAAATGTCGAGAAAGCCATGTCTTACCCACTATGGGCCTTACGGCACACACTATTGTACATCGAGTGCTCAACTTCTTAATGGCATAAAGTGATGCCATCATGTGCCCCTTATCAACAAGGGGAACACTAATGGTCGACAAACACCTTACCAGCACCAACGTCATCAAATTCCATGTGCACCATGATTCTGAGCTATACCGTTACACGACCTATACCGTTACACGACCACTACCAAATACATACATGAGTGGGGACAATGTCTCAGCTATGCTCCACAATAAAACATAAATTATGTACGACCAGTTGTCTGTATTCACAAATGAATGTGTGACATCTTATGTCTGTATTCACAGAGATTATTCTAAATTCACAATAAGCAAAAATATAACGTTTATTCATTTGCTCATCAGTTTATGGATAAATGAATTACAATCTTGATCATGTCAGTACACATTTCATATTATTTTTAGATAATTTCCCCATCCAATAATCATCAGGGTATATCAAAGTTTGTACTCAACTCCTCATCCAATCTAATGGTCAGTTGATACACCCCAAAATCCTTTCTTCACACCACCCCTGAAACAAACTAATTATCTATTTAATTCTTTATTTTGTTAAAACGGTGCTCCTAGAAAAGATAAATAATGTTATTTCTTCCACATAATCAAGTGAGGAGTTGTACACATAGACAAAGACAATTTGATATCACATCAGAAACTGCAGAAGATATCATCTATTATATGGAAAAATAGATTAAATCCCGCATGTCTCAATATTGGAGAGGAAAAAATAAAGTACCTCTAAATTTGGCCTACTTCACCAATAATCATTACAACTACATTTTCCATCTTCAAAATGGTGAAATCTCTTGGCATCTCGAGCAATGATTAGCCTACCAACTATTGTTGAGATAAACTTCAGTGCATTATGGCAATCGCCACAAACACGAAGATTCTTAATTATTCGCAATTGGGATCGAGCTGGAGAATTCATTAAAGCTTGGGCAGTAGCAAGTCTCTCACTATGAGCCATAAGAGCTTCCTCCTTAGATTCTTGGTCAACGTCATGGAGCACAAATCTAGTATCTGGTATATAACCAATAGCTTTCATATGATTCTTCAGCCCTCCAAGCAATGCGTATATATGTTCATGATTAGGGTGAGATCGGTCACCTGCTCTATACTCGAAGACTGTACTCTTAACATCTAGAGGATTTCGATTACTCAATTTCTTTTTCTCCCCTTCCATGTCAGAAGCTTTTATTGATATGAGGCCTGCCTTTGATTGATCATCCAATCGTGACGGATCAAGGAGCTCAACAAGCTCGGCACAACGGTCTCCGAGCACCTTATGTCCATGAATTCTGCAAAAATTCATTAATGTCTCCCAAATTTCTATACCTGGCTCGGTAGGCATCTGTTCAATGAACGCCAAAGCCTCATCCAAGCATCCTGCACTTCCAAACATGGCCACTACACTAACATAATGCTCCATGGAGGGAGAAATTCCGTAATCCTTGCTCATTGATTCGAAGTGCAACATTCCCTCAACAATGTCACCTACGATACCACAAACAGAAAATACCTTAATAAACATTTGGCCATCAGGTTTTAGTCCACATCTTTTGAATTTTGTAAACAATTCAATAGACGCTTCACTAAAACCATTATTAGCAAGCCAAGATATCATGATTTCCCAAGAAGTCAGGTTACGTTTTGGCATTTGATCAAAGACCACAAAGGCATCATTCATGGCACCACATTTGGAATACATCTCAAGAATCTTATTGTTTGTTTTGACTTCAAGATTTGGTATTGATCTCATGAGGTGCTCGTGAACATATTTGGCCTCTTCTAAAGCTTTATTCTCACCACATGCCTCCATCAACATTACATATCGAGGCAAATCAACTGGGAAATGCTGCAGCTCTAGCAATTCTAAAAGTTCTACCGCTTCTTTTAGTTTTCCCTCTTTGCAGAATCCATCGAGCAATCCTAACAGATTTGTTGTTGATTTAATGAAGTACTCACTAACAGATTTAACCTCTTGTAAAGCTTTATTCTCAAAACATGCCTTCTTCAACATTACATATCGAGAAAAATCAACTGGGACATGCTGCTGCTCTAGCAACCCTAAATGTTTTACTGCTTCTTTTAGTTTTCCCTCTTTGCAGAATTCATCGAGCTNTGCAGAATCCATCGAGCAATCCTAAAGGATTTGTTGTTGATTTAATGAAGTACTCACTGACAGATTTAACCTCTTGTAAAGCTTTATTCTCAAAACATGCCTTCTTCAACATTACATATCGAGAAAAATCAACCGGGACATGCTGTTGCTCTAGCAATCCTAAATGTTTTACTGCTTCTTTTAGTTTTCCGTCTTTGCAGAATTCATCAAGCTTCTTGATATCAGCAACTTCAACCAACTTCTCGTTCTGTTTTAAATCATTTGTTATTTGAGAAACAACCATTCCTCTGTTCTGGGAGTCATTCTGATTCTGCCAATAGTTTTGTGCATTAGAGTAATTAACTTCACTTTCATTTTGCTGATACACTCTGGCATTATGTACGCTCTGCTGGTTAATTCCGGTGTTTCCAGCATAATAGCCTCCTGAATTCTGCTGCGATATTTCATATTGTCCCCCGTAGAAACCACTTGAGCTCTGCTGAGACTGCCCACTCATGGAATCAAAACCGCCTTGAAAAATTCCTGTGTTTCCAGCATAATGGCCTCTTGAATTCTGCTGCGACATTCCATATTGTCCCCCATAGATACCACTCGATCTCTGCTGAGACTGCCCACTCATGGAATCCAAACCACCTTCCAACATTCCATAACCACTTGAACTCTGCTGCAACTTCCCACTAATGGATTCTAAACCACTCTGTCCATAAACTTCACTATGATGTTTCTTTATAGTTCCCGAACCATCCGACACGACCTCATTAAACCCAATAACTTGGTTAAAATCATCTCCATTCACATAATTAGCATTGTAAAAATCTGATCTTTCAGTAGCAGTGCTGAGGTTCCTAGCAAAAGAAAGGGGCTTTATCGATTCCACACAACAACAGGATCTTGTATCACATACCTTCAACAAACTCCTGAGAGAGATGAAGGTGACAAGTGTTGCTCTTTTGCTGTACATCCCTGAGCAGACTCGTGAGGTACAACTCAGCTGTTCAAAATACCAGCAGTCACAATATTAACTTTTTTATCTTCAATTAAACTACCATCCATGTAACTTAAACAAATAAGAAAAATTCAAAAAAGGGGTAAAAAATCAACAACTAAATCCCTAAATCCAAAACAATTCAAGTAAAGAAATGGAAGAGAAAAAGTTCCTTTGACACAAGGTAGACAAAGAGAGTACTGTACAGGGGCAAACCCAAGTATATTGTTCAGTGCGGGCACAATTTAATCAACTCTGAACTTTGAGTTTTTTGGCCATGAATTTAATGATGATAAAAATATAAAACAATATTATGACAATACTAAAAATGACATAATTTAAATCAACTCTGAACTTTGAGTTTTTTGGCCATGAATTTAATGATGATAAAAATATAAAACAATATTACGACAATACTAAAAATGACCTAATTTATAAATTACACTAGTTCCTTGTGAGTTTTCATACTTCGATATCGTTATACAATTACACTAGGTTTTTTCTCATTTTTCGAGATTTTCTTTTTCTGAACTTAACTACTAGGATCCAGAGGAGATGATTTGGGTTTGTTTACATGATTCTGTGTCTAGAGTTACTTTTGGAAGACAAAGGAGAGGGGCAACACCAGAATCCCTCTCGGATCATAGCAATTAGGAACATTTTTAATCTTAGTTTGACCCTGTTCAGTCTAATTTCAGCAAGAAATTCAACCTCTAAGTCAATTTTTGGCTCTTACAAACGAAAAAAAGAATGTGGAAGAATTCCAACAAACATTTACTTCTGCCCAAATTAAACAACTTCTCTGTCATCAATTAAGATAAAGAACAAAGGTCTAATTTTGAATTTAAACATCGGTCCTCTTACAGAAACTCTGTAATTGACTGAAATATGTACGGAGAAAACATACCAAATTTAAATTCAGACCCCAAAAGCAAACATAAAGTGCTGGACTAAATTCCATTACAATAGAATCTCTCCACAAACACTGGTCTCAATTGGAGAGGAAAAAAAAACAATCTTTATGACCAATAATGCATATCTTCAAAAATCAGACAACCCAAAACGACAATTGGTACAAGAAAAAGGTAAATACAAAACATAATTCTTTAAAAATGTTCCCTTTTTTTTTTTCATACAACTAGCTCAAATCTTAGTCCAAGGAATTTAATCTACCCATTAAAATGGAATTCTAAGAAAACTCAGAAAAAGTACAAAGACTAACCAAATAGATGAGAGGCGCCGGTGGTCGGTGGTGGAAGGCGGTGAGACGGAGAGGCGGTCTTCTTCTGCCGATGGACGGCGTCTAGGCGAGAGACTCAGATACGAGAGTGAGATTGTTGAGAGAATTCAAGTGGTTTTAGCCGTAGGTTTGGATTTGCCGATTTGGGATCTCCTTCAATGCTGCCGAGAGATGATATTGGATTAAATGGATTTGGGTATTTATATTTTATTTGTTTCAATTTTTTTCTATTGGGCTGGTAAATTGGAAAGCCCAATAGGCCAATTCTAAAAGAAAAAAGAATTAAAAAATAATAAAAATGAAAGCCTTTGGCTTCTCAATTGTGAGACATTATATTGGTATATGACTTCACTACTAGTAAAATTTTCTTTAGTACCTGTCTTGTTTTGCTATTTTCATGGATTAAAAGCAAGAATATGGTCGTTGAAGGAGACAGTTGGGATCCACCCCTGAGAGAGAGGGTCAACAATGGTGGGCTACAACGGACAAATAATTGATTTTTCTCCTTCCAGAAGCGTGGCCAGACAGACACTTACACCTTTTATTGATATATGCTGAGGTGGCATGTAATTTAGTACCTAATTTAAATTTCATTTATTCAAATCAAGAATCAAAATGATGCCACCTCAGCATCTGTCAACAAATATATAAAACAGTTTTTGTACGAGTAGCTTAATTGATTGGTATAACTAAAAATAATAATCATGCAAGCTGCGACTGTTAGAAATTTTGAGAGGTTTATAAGAATTAAAATATTATGTTTCTTTCTATTAATAAATAAATACAAAAAATTAAATAAAATTTTAGTAATGCTACTAATACAATTTACTAAAGGAAATATTTTGTCATAATATTGTGAAATGAGTATAATTCGATTTCATAAATGTGAAGGAGGTGGGGGTGGCGATGAAAAAGCTGGCGATGACAATGTTGATAGAGAAGAGTAGTGATGGGTATTGAATCTCCAGGGGTTGGTAGTGGTGTAACACCATAGAGCCGGCAACAGAAAAGCTAGGTTGGTGGAGTGGAGGCAGGCACACAATGGTTGCGGATCAAATAAATAGATGTTTTGGCTTTTTCAAGTACAACTTTCATATCAACATCAGTTTTATGAAAATGACATAATTTCCTTATTTATTTTTCCTTTAGTTTATATTTTCAGAAAAAAAATCCAATAAAAAAAAAGTTTCAAATAACTTTGTCCAACATTACAGTGAATTGTAACACTAAAAGATAGATTTAATGATTTTAGAAAAACTAAGAATTAGTTTAAAAACTTCGTTCAAAAAAATATTCTAGTATTATTTCACAATTTTGACAAGAAAAACAAAAGGAAGCTAATGCACCAAACAGTATATGTTAAAGTACTGCTACACAAGGAGAGTCGATTAGTTCTTGAGAGAGAGATTCGAACGTTGTCACATCACCAACAAATATCAATTCATTTTACACCTACAAATTGGTCAACCACTCTAGAGGCCCGTTTGGCATCAATTCAAAAGTCAAAAGTATCTTTTAAAATTAAGGGTTAATTTGATACAACGTTTGAAAAGTTAAAAATTACTTCTTAAACTAAATAATTATTTTTAGATTTGTTTGGATAATTTTTATAAACATTTTACCTAATTAAAAGATTTTTTTTAAAAAAATTGACCTTAAATAATTTTCTCATGACACTCTTCTACGTATTTGCAGAAGTCCTAAATGGACCCTAAAAAGCTATTTTTGAGTCCATTCTGATAATTTTTTAAAAATATTTTGTCTAATCAGAATTTAGAAAATCTTTTAAAGAAAACTGACCCAACGTAATTTTCTCGAAAAGTTGATATACAAAAAACATAAATTATCCCAAACAATCCTAAGTAACAGAGATGAGTACAAGATCAAGACATAAAATCAAAATCATTTTTACCGATTGACCTAACAATGCTTGCAAGGCCTGTAAATCCAATCACAGCCTTCCTTTCATTCTATTGCTCACCTTTTCTCCTTTCTCACTGTCTAGCAATCTATCGATCGTGTAGAAAAATTAGTGATTCGACTGGAAAAATTGGAAACGGATCCAAAAAGGCAAAAAAAAAGTACAGTCATTGCTTGAAAAAGACATATTAAAAATCGAGATGAAACTTAATGAATCAGCCTAATTTAGCACATGGCATACAATTGCTTTAACCAGCAAAAGACTTGTGGACAATTCAATCCATCAATCCCTAGTCTAAAAAACCTCATTTGAAAAAGAAGCATTGTAAATAACTTAAAACGTCTGTTAAATTCAGAGCCAACAAGAAAGAAAACATTTTTAAAATACCACAACTTATAGGCTTTCAGGTACAAGCACGAAGTTTAATATCTTATGGTCGTCCTACCAAAAATTCATTAATTACTCGTCGTCTTTAGCCCTCGACTTCTTTTTCTTCTTCTTTTTACCTTCAATTGGAACTGGAAGATCTTCCGTGTTTTCATCCTTGCTCTTCTTCTTTTTGGCAGTTCCATCTTCTTCATTAAATATGCCAACGCCATTTGCATTTTCTGCAGGCTTGTTCTTTTCATGTTCTGCTTCGTCTTCCAATTTTCTTTTTTTCCTTCTTCTTTACGATTTTAGGTTCCTCAAGAGCATCTCCATTCATAATTGCCATCTGTTCATCCTCTAGCTCGACTGTTGATTTCTTTTTCTTGCTCTTCTTTGTTGAAGGTTCGTCTACTTCCATTTCCGTGTCTACAAAACATAATAAAAGAAGATATACTGAATATTAGAGGTTCATTAGTGGAAGCTAAGTACTAGCTGAATATCGATAAAAGTAAATAGACATGAAGCAATAAAATAAGTCCATGTTTGGCTAATGTTTTATCCACATATTTTTGGGACCAACATGTATTACCCAATTATCCACGTCCCATTTCTATTTATTTACAATTTGAACCATTTATAAACACTTCCTAAACAAGCTTCGGTGAATCTAAATGTGCAGGCAAGACGATTAGAAAGAACATAGTACATGTTTGGCAAAGATTAATTATAATTAAATTCGTCAAGTGTATATGAAAAGTTGTGCGTCCATTGAAATATATACATAAAAATAATTGTTGACTTTGACTTAAATTAAAATTTCACCCCCGTTTAGTGGAAATTAAAATCAAGATTTTAATTCAAATCAAAGTCCACAATTAATTTTAACCACGCGTTTTATGGGACACACAACTTTTATCAAATCTACTAAAAATCTGATTTTAATTCACACCAAACATGGGCTTAGATTCTAATCCCTACCAAACATGGGTTTATGATCACGTAAATTTTTATTTAAGCAATTCCAAACATTCTCATAGACACACACGTGAAAGGAGATAATCAAGCAGATAATAATTTACAATAAACTAATCCTTTGATATTGTTTAAGGAAGTTGAGAAATGATGTTTTAGAAAGAAGTGCACCTTTGCTCTGAACATATTCAATAGCAGATTTCATCACGTCTATGTTTTCACGAGGAGCAACCCCTTTGTCATAAAAATCAAGTCGTTACTCAACTTGTTCACGGAATTTCTCTCCAAAACTAGTGGTATTTTTCTCTGCACCAAAGAGATATTATAATATGATAACATATTGTTTGCACGAACAAGAGATGACCAATTTTCCAAACAAATAAGTAATCACCTAAAGGACACAATGCCCCTGCAACATATGGATCGTGAATGCCAATAAGAAGAGGTCTCTGACCCACCCCATACGTTGTTTTAAGTCCTACATAAAATTTTGCAAACGTCATATCCCAAATAAACTATATCAGGTCAATTTATTATAGTAAAAAATTGGATAAAGATGGCTTACCTCGATCGACTTTTCAACTAATGTTTTTATTATATAATTTATTACAAGTGGCGGAAGAACTTTCAGGGAATTGCCTCCCTGTAAAATACTCTGCCTGACAAGATCAAGCACTTGAGGAAATTGCATAAGGCATCAAATTAACATGGAACTGCAAGTTACAAATGCCATGTTCGTCTATATGTATTTCGGATATCAGGAGAGGGCAAACTGAAAGAAGAAAAGAAAACTCAGGCAAAAAATATTGACCCCAAAAAATGGACTAGGGACGTAGCCAATAGAAAACTGGATATTCTGGTCTTCGTAATCCAAATCACACCGTACTTCAAATCAACTTCCTAGTTATGTTGATGAATTGAGGAAAAGAATGATTTGAGGTATGTGACAAGTTGCAGTGTCATTATCACGTAGATAGTAGGGGGTCGGAGTAAGGAGTAAACTGGGGAGAATCGACATTCCCTTTTTTTAGTATGAATTTTAGCATCCCTCGAAAATGACACTAAGTGCTGCTTTTGTAGTAGAAGACAATAATTAAGAGCCGTTAGATGAGGAGGTACGTGGCCTCATCCGCGCAGCTGGGATCTCTTGTCGCAGCCATCAATCAATCATTCATAAGCCATCTCACATTTAATGTTGTAGCGGCTTGGCAGCTCTAGCCTTGATATGTAAGACTAGACTTGACTTGTTTGATTGAGTAAATCTACCTATCTATTGAATTGTCACATCATCCACTTTGTATGAGATCCAGTAGGTGGATTTTCTAATATGCCTCCATCTATCTCGTGTCGTCCATTGGGGCTCATCTCTTCTTAATGGCTCATCCATATTGGGGTTCGACAGAATTAGGGTTCGGCCAAATGAGGTATATGGGTAGAATGACGTGGTGACATGGTCGTCAGATATTCTGGTCTTCGTAATCCAAATCACACCGTACTTCAAATCAACTTCCTAGTTATGTTGATGAATTGAGGAAAAGAATGATTTGAGGTATGTGACAAGTTGCAGTGTCATTATCACGTAGATAGGAGGGGGTCGGAGTAAGGAGTAAACTGGGGAGAATCGACATTCCCTTTTTTTAGTATGAATTTTAGCATCCCTTGAAAATGACACTAAGTGCTGCTTTTGTAGTAGAAGACAATAATTAAGAGCCGTTAGATGAGGAGGTACGTGGCCTCATCCGCGCAGCTGGGATCTCTTGTCGCAGCCATCAATCAATCATTCATAGGCCATCTCACATTTAATGTTGTAGCGGCTTGGCAGCTCTAGCCTTGATATGTAAGACTAGACTTGACTTGTTTGATTGAGTAAATCTACTTATCTATTGAATTGTCACATCATCCACTTTGTATGAGATCCACTAGGTGGATTTTCTAATATGCCTCCATCTATCTCGTGTCGTCCATTGGGGCTCATCTCTTCTTAAGGGCTTATCCATATTGGGGTTCGACAGAATTAGGGTTCGGCCAAATGAGGTATATGGGCAGAATGACGTGGTGACATGGTCGTCCAGGTTCAGGTTACCAAGTAGGATGTGGGGCCCTTCCTGTCCGCCACGTAGTTCGATTAGATATGATTATTTATGTGAGTAACAAAAAATATTCAAGATTGCAACAATTGAAAATTAAGTTCAAACCACTTAGCAGTTAGTACCAATGGCAAAATTGGCAATAAAATGGTGAAAATAGAATTATAATCACAGCCAATGTATTTATTGTTGGTCCTAACACAACAGAAAGCTTTTCATAGTCACAAAAAATCAGCATGTTGAAATTGTAGCGAAACCACAAGTCCATGCCATTTACGACTATTTAACAATCTCGTGTCAACTGAATAAAAAGATACAAGTAAACCATATCAACATAAGTAGTAATCAAACCAATAATTTTCACGTAAATATTATAAAACATTTCTATTGTCCGTCTGTAGAATTCTAGGTGAATACAAAAATGTACAACATTTGCGGATGAAGGTTGAGACTTAAACCACATCTCAAGTAAATATAAAGTGGTTAGTTCCAATTCCACAAGTAGGGAGAATAAAATCCTAAATCTGGATGGGTCAGGGGTGCCCATGGGCTCCAAGGCCCCAATTATATGATAATTTAGAGCTCTAAAACAAGTCACACAATGTGGGGGCAATGGGAAAGAGCACGAACTAGATGCAAAATTCAGCCATCTCCAGCAACTTCAAGGAAAATTGGCATTTCTTATTACCTTCACCCCCTACTCCCCACCCCTTTACTTTATGATTTTTTTCAAACTCTTTGAAAATCAAGCTTCTCCTCCGATGAGGTCGAATATTGGCGTAGCTCGAGCATGTCACTCGAGGATGATCCCTCTAACTTGGCCTCAGACGACTTATAACACCTCGAGAATATCTCCTCGGGGTTGACCGTCTTGGGCACTATGCCTTCCTCTCCATCATGATCGCCTCGTTTCAATTAGCATTCGACCCTTCAAAACTCCGACCGAGAGAAGGAGAGTCTTGTTGTTAATATGTCACCTCATCTTGAAATGATCCTACCATCGGTGTCCTAACCTTAACCAAACACCTGGATGATACAATACAAATTAAATTACAACTCACAATCACGATAGAACTCATAGGGATTTCAACATTGTAGTCCTACTAAGAATACATTACATACCTCTATAAATATATCACTCCAATTCATTATTAAGGTACGTTTTCTTCTAGATTTTCAGCACATATATTTTCTAAAAATTCTCTCTCTGACTTAAGCATCGAAGGGACGACGATGACACACCTCGACATCTTCGTTTCAGGTACCGAAAGATCATGTACGTGCTCGTTCTCAGTCGTCAAGCTCAGAAATCAACATATACGATTTTTGGTAGCATCATCTTCCATCTGCATCAGCTCTATATGAATGATAAGACGTTGCATAAGCCGAATTCTTCGTTTCCACCAAATATGATTTCCTGCAAGCATTTCCTCCTCTCTCTCTCTCTCCCCCTCTCCCCAGGGAGTAAGGAGATCTTTTTTGCCTTCATTTACACTTTCATGCTCTGTCTTATGTTTCACATTTTTACGCGTTTCAATAATCATGGTTTCACATACGCCGTTGTGATACTTAAGTGTGTCTTCCCGAGTGGCATATGAAAATTTGCATGATTGTATCGTCGAAATGAACCTACATCTCTCTAATTGGAAAATATTAATCAATCATGCCAAACAAACCGCGGATAATTTTTCAGTCACTTGCTAATTATTGATATTTTTTAGGCAATTTTATTCGTAGAAAGATGTAAATTAATAGCCATGATATGAGACAAATTTTAGAAAAACATGAAGATAATCCTTAAATGGTAAGGAATGGAATTATAATACTTCTATAGAAGGGAAGTGGACTGGATAAGAACTCTTGACAATTCATTTTGCACAGACAAATTATACAGATGGTGTGAGAAATAAGATCCATACATCCAGCAAATCTTCTGGGGTAGCAGAAATAGCCCACTCAGATCCAGATTTGAAACTTGCATTACCGGCTTTGCGAGCATCCAGTCCAACTGACAACCAATTTGAGAATCAGTAATGAAAATACAGTTCAATATGGCCATTAGCAAGTCAAATCGTCAAACATATTTGTATTTCTAAACCCATTCAACAATGAAAATAAACTAAGGGGTTGTTTGGTAGAGATTAAAAGTCAATTAAAATTGAAAATATAGTCGTTATTGGATCTCACTTGTCTAATAAAAGTCAACAATAACGGCTACTTTTTCAAATTTAATTCGATTTTAATTTCTACCAAACACACTCTAACCGTGAAAGAAGTTGCAAAAATAGGCGTAAAAACTTGTTAGAGCAAGAAAGGACAAGAACATCATCCCTCCAGCATGATCTCAAGCAATCCAAAAGAGAGATATTTTCCTTTAGTACTAAGTTTAAAGGATGTCCCTGATCTGAGGATAAGTTTTGAGAGGGCTAAAGTGCAGTAACTATAAGTGCAGATTCCAGTGTCCCCGCAATTTCCTGAAATCTAAGGCATTCAATTCATATAAGTAGTTCTATCTTCAGGTTTCACTCATTTATTACTTTATCACCTTTCTAAGACTAAAGAGGACGAGCAGACTTAGTTATGGACTTGTATATCAGATCATGATGAGTACCTGAATGGAAATAGACCCCAGTATTCCATTGCTTCATGAATTCCATGTAGATTGCTTCTTCCCGAAATTTAGAAATTGCAAATCTAGAGGGACATAGACGTAGCATGACAATGTAGAGTGTTACAGTGAGACAGATGTAAATGAGAAAATAGTTAATGAGCCAACAACAAATGTGAATGTAGAATGTGTTGAAGGTTCTTGCACTACCTTCCAAGTAAGCCAAGAAATTTAGGCTTGCTTTGTAATTTTTTAGGAAGGAACTCAGTGGGTCTTCCAGTAGAGAAAGCCCTTGGTTTTCCTTTCTTGATAGCTGATAGAACCTCTTTGAGAACAGAATTGGCCAGAAAGCTTAATACATGTAGACCCGAATTTTCTGCACATAATTTTAAATACAAGAACAATGAACAATCATAGAGAAATGACGAAGTCCAGCTAATCATGTTGTCCAGGAAATTAAAAATTAAGCAGAAGTCAAGGAGAAAGGCATAGATGATTTTCAAGAAAATATGGCTCAAAATGTAAAGTCAATAGTCTTGTGAATTTCAGTAATGTATGCATGATTCTACTGGTGCGGCATCGAGGGTTGTGTGCAGATGCAACCAACTAATGTGGACTTTATGTTACAGAAACGAACTGCAATAAATTTGCAGAAAGAACCAAAAGGAATAGAGTTTGATAAAGACAAAACCATATGAAGGATAGAGGTGTTAAATATATGTAGGCATACAACATATGCCAGTAGCATTAGTACAAACTACTAATATTACTAGTTACCACAGAAAACTACATGCTAATTTATCCAACTTAGAATTTCACATCATCTGCAATATGACAGTAGAAAAATGAACTAACATTGACAAATTAATTGACTAACAAAGGTAAAATGAAATTCCAATTTTATTAATTATGCTTCAAGGGAAAATGAGGACAATATAATTGCAACATTCGTTTACTAACACCAAATAGAGTATCACACGATGGTAACAAGCATACCTGTAAAAGATATTTCCAGTAAAAATTTACAATCATCATTAAGGTATTGCTTGATTCTTTCATATTCTCGATCAAGTTCGTCTCCAGATTCCCCACTAATTGCACCAGATGAGCTGTGACGGATAACCTTCTGTGCAAATGGTGCCACCACCTTAGAGCGAAAAATATCTTCAGCACTCTTGGTATTATCAATAGAAGCATATGCACGTAAGCAATTGTATATTGCATTTGCATCTTTGTGCTCCAGTCCATCTACAAAACAGTGTCCCAAACTTGAATCCAACAACACACCAGCATTCTGTATCCTCTTCACCATATTCTCAATGAAGGGCATATTCTGTAAATCCATCATATGAGCAGAGTGTGGGTAAGTATTGTAAATCCCACTGACTGAGTATAAACATATGGAATAGAAGGTGTCACAGCAAAAACGGTGAACTGTAGGATGAATGAAATATCCAACCACATAATCAGTCTTGGATGAGACGTGTCATAACTCTACTATTGAGCCTACCCATGTATAAAGGATTAGGGGATGAAAAGTAAGGGAAAATCACATCTATGATGGAGGCAACTTTCCGTACACTTGGTTTAAACTTAATTTATGTATTATAAATATTATCTTAAACCATTTCAAGTATTTACAGTTCTTCAAATAATATGGGCATGCCTTAGACTAACAGGTTGCAATCCATGAGTCAAGAGTCAGATATTCAATATTCTGAATTTTACGTGCTGTCATAGCAGGAATTCTACTAGTATCTAAATAAATGTCTTATTTCTAATGAGAACAACAAACTAAGACTTGTTCCCTTTTTGTAGTTGGCTGCATGAATCCCGTTTCACCACTTTGTTCATTCAATAGCTGCATCTCTCAAAAGATCCACTGAAATCACATAATTCGCTACCACAACATATCATATTAGTTGTGGTCTCCCTCTTGAAAGCGTTGTCTCCCTCTGTGAAATGTTCTATTGGAATCAAATCACTCTTGAGAGATCAATAGCTTCTTTAGGTGTACACTAAGCCCCTATTGGAGCATCATTATCTAACACTCGTTTTCAACCACACTTTCTCCTAATAAAATAATTTTGCACGTAAACCTAAAATATTTTCCTATTTTTTAACCATATTCTCCAAAAAAAATACTATTACAATATCTATTTCCGAAAAAATAGGGCTCAAACAGAGCCTAAAACAAGTCCCACCCAACTACCAAAGTAGTGTCCTCAATTGTACCACATCCACATGTTTGTGTATACTGTAATGCTATACATCCATCTTAATATCCCTATTTTCGCCAGGTTCATTTTATGGGTGCTATGTTGTTTAATAAATCAACATCTACAAGAAAGCACATCATATCAAATAACTGTTTTGCAGAAATTGCCTTTTAATTTAGAAATCATTTTCTCACACAGAATTTGGGTTAACACTTCTCCCTTCGATGCACCCATGTATAATCTGATATTTGCACATTACATACTCAAGTCCAGCTTCCTAGTAACATAAGGAACCTAAGATTATCATTTTTTTGGAACAACAAAATCTTTTACAGTGACTTCAATACCATCCTTATTTCTATTGTTATCTGTATTCTATCTTACTACTTAACCTAAAACCTTTAGATTCCAAAGTACTCCAAAGTTATAACTCATCTTAGACTCATCTACTGAAATCATGTCATGAACAAATGATATACACCAATAGACTTGTCTAGGATATGCTTGTGAGCTAATCCATGACTAGAATGAAAAGACAAGGACTTGAGGTAGAATCTTGATGCAAGTACAGAGATATATTAAATGATTATCAGACCAGTATGAAGCAAAGATTATATTAATGTTCTTATTTTAAATGTCCCCATTAGTGATTGATAATTAGTCAAAAAGTTGGAAAACTATTAAATTGTCATCAGTAATAAAAGTTAAAGATATTAGAGTCAAATATAGATATATTTATATCAAAGAACAAGTCCAAACATATGAACATGCAATAAGTTGCAGAACACAAATCTATAGAAACTAATGGAAGAAACACATCAAAAGAAGAGGAAAATAAAGGTCTGTTATATGAAGATGGAGGGAGAAAGACCTTTGTGTGAGCAATATAGAACTTCAGCCTATTCATTTCACTTGCAATTCTTTCCGGAAGCATACTTTGTTCCATTTTCTGCATGTTGAAAGGAGATACTGTTGCTTAAGTGACCCATTTTCCGTAGAATTAACATTGTCGCTGGCCCAATCAGCTGGCACACTAGGCAGCTCCTTCATCAATTTTTCGACTTACATAGATATCAATTTTCAGTACATCTTAGCAAATTTCAAATAAAACAGTAGAAGCAAAAACAGAGAGTTTGCACCCTTATCTTCTGCATTCTTGAACTCTGACGGGATATGTGTATTGAATGACGTGTTTTAGACCATATAACAATAACAAAAACTAGACTTTCTCAATTAGAATTATGTATGATTATCACCATACCTTGAAAGAATAAATTGAATCTCTTCGTTCTTAATCTATATTCTTCTCTCTCTTTTTCATTAATTTCCATACTCTTAAAACTAAATCTAGACACTCTAAACCCTCTAGACACTCTTAGCACTTACATGCCAATAACTTTTTCCCACTCTCTTTCCAGCATTTGAATTCTTAGCTTTGGCCACGATCTTTGGCCGCATGTTAGGCCTATGTTCTCGTAGAATTAGTGGTGGCAATGGGCCGAGCTTACCTACACGAGCTCGGCTCGTGAGCTCGTGGCTCGTGGACCTCGGCTTGTTGGTTTTTGGCGAGCTCGGCTCGTGCCCGAGCTCGCCAAAAACGAGCAGCTCGGCTAGCCGGCTCATCTTTATTTATTTATTGTTTTTTTACTACTCTAAAACTAATATATACACACACACACACACACACACATTTTTTAAAGAAATGTATATTTAAAAAATTATTTACAAAATATATCTTAAATGTTGCCTTTTTAAAGATTGAGTTT
>CAIGRN010154488.1:0-13331 GCA_903798345.1 Fraxinus anomala
GATGAGGATCTGCCACTGGAGACAAAGCCCGAACAAGAGTTTTTTGCCGAACTCTTGGTCTTTTCTGTTGAACGAGAATTTGGCTTTGTGAAAGCAATTTTCATTTTGCCTTTGTTGGAGAACTTCTTTAGTGGTGGGACCAATTGAGTTTTGCCAGTATTTGTTTGGGCTCTAGTCGCATGGAACAGTTCAGCAAATGTCTCTTCAAGATGAGTCATGGTTTCCTTCGCCTGTTCGTTTGCCATTAGTGATGTAGCGGTTGAGAGTCGAAGATTCTAAGATCAAAAGATGAGAGGACAAGAAGGTCCCACCAGGCATGCCAAGAAATTTGTACGACAGATTTCACGTATTAAAATACAGAAATCGTTACAAATTGTATTTTTAATAAATACAAATGGATAGGAATCTTCTTGTAATTGTAAAATTGTAAAATTCTCTAATATGATCTGGATGTTTAAAGACGAGGAGCCACGTGGCTTGAATCCTTGGCTTCAAGATTTGTTTAGAATTTGATTTGTCAATGACTTGACTTGTTCGACACTTGGATTTCGGAGCTTGAATTTTGCACTTCGAAACTTGGGCCTGGTCTTGATTTAATTCGAAGAAGATTTTGATCTTCTTGGGTTTGCTTGATTTGAAGAAGATTTTTGATCTTCTTCGTTTTCGCCGGATTTAGAGTTGAAAGGACTTCTTCCCTTCTTCCGACCTTGGAATTTCTTCAGCACTTCGTGACTTTCTTTTGCACTTGCGCCTTTTTTTTTCACCTGGCTTTGAACCTTTGGCCCTATTTATAGGGAAAATTCGTGACCAATTTTGGTAACCACTCAATTAATTCAATTATAATAATTATAATTGAATAATTGTGTATTTTGAAATAGTGGGTGGGCTTTTAAAATTTTATGAGCCTTAGTAGGTTTTAATTTAGTAGATAAAAGTAGTGGGTTGGGCTTTTAAAATTTCATGGACTTTAGTAGGTTTTAATTTAGTATATTCAATTGGGTTAATTATTTAAATCGACGAAACCCGTTATTTGTTATTTGATTTATTTATTTATTATTTTTTTATGTCTACAAATGGAATCTAGATGTATTCGCATTGATGCATGGGGGGATTGATTCAAAGGTGTCGTGCCATGCCTTGAAAATTAACCCTAAGTTACATTCTTCAAGTAGAAAAGGAGATTCCTCAATTCGAATAGATATATAGCCTTAAAAGAGGTTGACAAGCTGGTATTAAACGACTTCATCTGGAAAGGAAATTATGTAACACCTCGAATTTTATTACTAGCCCTTAATTTGAAATTTAGAACTTAGTTGCATGACTTAAAATTTTAGGGCTCCATTTGGTTGTTGCCCAATTGTTTGAAGACTTAAGTGCAATTAATCAAATTATGACTCCTTTTGTGGGGTAAGTGACTAATTTGACAACCATTTTCGAGAAAAAAAAAATTATCAGTATAACTTAACTATACATAGTAACTTGTATTGGCAAGTGGAATGAAAAAGGACACCATTAATCGTTCACTCACATTATTAAATCATATTAGGAAAGAAACATCTCATTTTCACATACAAGTCAAGATCACGTATATGGCTCCCGTAATTGTAGAGATTGCCATCCACTAGTCCACTATATTCATTCTTGGCTAAATTATTGCTTTTACATGGTGTTCGTTCCAATAATTGATTTCTGACCAAAAATAAATTACAGCGCCATCACTATAAATTGAGCCCTTTCATGGTGATAGGAACACACTCAATGCACTCTCCATCTCTCTAAACTTCAAGTCCCTCTATACAAATATTATATATACACGCGTAATATTCACACACACACACATATACACCCACTCACGCATCCGTAATTCGAAAGTAGACCATCCTTTTTCGTATCATTTGATCAATCTCACGAAATAAATAAGTTGTACTTTATATTTATGGTGGCTACTATTTATGTATATTATATTTCTATGGCTATGCTATATTTTGATCTATATTACGTATGTTTTATATAGAATGGACCGGAGTTTAGTAGCACTACGCTCTAAAATTTAGTATCAATTAAGTTCGAATTAATTTTTGTGTCTCCCTATTTAAGTATTTTCCGTAGAAATACATATATGAATTCATTACCCATGTATATTTATTGATATTTATTCTCACCTCTTTATGTCTCTACTTTCAGATAATTGATGATTCGAGGCAGTTAGCATGAAAGTGACTTATGGTGGCAAAAGTTTCAATAATAAACAGTTAAGTTATTAAATTATTGTTATTTCAATTGATTTTAAATTCTTTTAAGATATTACTCATTTCAAGTAATTTATAAAACTCACTCCATTTAAATTATAATAACTACTTTAATAATTTATATAATTGTATTGAACACCCTTTAAATTAGTTTTAATTTACGAGTTAGTGGCACTTGGATCATTAAGAATTTGAGCTATCACAATTGGTATCAGAGTGGGGATACTTTCCTGTAGACTCAGATTTTAAAAAAAAATAAAAAAAATTTTTTTGCATCACTAGTCATGACCTGAACAGTTTCCTCACGACAAAAAAAAAAAAAATAAAAAATAAAAAAAAAATAGTATTTTTATTTACTTTTTTTTTTTTTTTTTTCTTTCACACATCTGTAATTCGAAAGTAAACCATCAACTTTTCTTATCATTCGATCAATCTCACGAAATAAGTAAGTTGTACTTTATGTTTATGGTGGCTAATGTTTATGTATATAATATTTCTACAGCTATATTATGTTTTGGTCCATATTCTGTATGTTTTATTCAGAATGAACCGGAGTTTAGTTGCTCTACGCACAAGAATTTAATACCATCTAAGTTCGGACAAATTTTCGTGTCTCCCTATACAAGTTATGAATTTTTCGTAGAAATATATATATGAATTCATTACCCACATACATTTATTGAGATTTATTCTCAACCCTTTATATATTTACTTTCAGATAATTGATTATTCGAGGTGGTCGACATGGAGATGGCTTATGGTGGCAAAAATTATGGTGGCAAAAGTTTCAATAATTAACCGTTATGTTATCAAATTATTGTTATTTCAATTGTTTTTAAATCATTTTAAGATATTACTCATTTCATGTAATTTATTAAACTCGCTCCATCATTTGAAATACAATAAGTGTTTTACTAATTTATATGTTTGTTGAATACCATTTGAACACACTTTTGACTCTTTTTTTTTTTTTTTTTTTTTTTCATTCTCATTTTTATTCTCTTTCTTCAAAAAAATTATTGAAACATATTTAGCCCTTGTTTTACACCCTTTTTTTTTTTCATTCTCATTCTCATTTTTATTCTCTTTCTTCATTTCAACCACACATTTTATCAATAAAATAATATTACACATAAACAAAAAAATTCTCCTTACTTTTTAACCACACATTCTTCCATCAATCACTATTCTAAATCAAATTCTTCCCCCAATTAGTTTTAATTTACGAGTTAGTGGCACTTGGATCATTAAGGATTCAAGTTGTCACACACTATATCTAGTCTGGAAGCCCAATGGGGAGTGGTGAGTATTATTTGATTTCTTGGACTTGAAAAAGGCTGGAAGGATATCTTTCCCCTATCTCGTATTAATCAACTGGTTGATGTAATAGGAGGCACGCCCTTCTGAGCTTCATGTTAGCTTACTCAGATTACAATCATATCCCCATGTACAGGTCGAACGAAGAGAACGCATCATTTTCGTAGAGTATATTGAAAAAACTACGAAGGCATACGTGGATGATATGCTAGTAAAAAGCCTAAAAGCAAGAGAGCACATATCCTACCTCAAAAATATATTCAACATTTTTTTACACTATCGGATGAAGATCAATCCATGTAAGGGTACATTTGGGATTGCCTCAAGAAAGTTTTTGGGATTCTTGGTCAATGAAAAAAGAATAAAGGACTATTCGAAAAATATTAAAGCTATCTTGGACATGAAGTCTCCGCAAAAGTCAAGGGAAGGTAAAAAGCATGATTAGACGGAGCGGCAATCAATCGCTTTGTTTCAAAGTCCATAGAGAAATGTCTCTCTTTCTTCAAAATAATCAAGGGTCGGTAAATCTTGAATAACCTCTTGAGTTTGAAGAGGCATTTGTGGACTTCTTTCATGCTCCCATGTTGTCTAAACAATTCCAAGGAAAAGTCTTCCAAAATCCGCTTGGCCATCTTTATAGGGGCTACTAGTATTGTACTTGTTCCAATCGAAAAGCAGCAACAATTATCAATCTATTGTGTGAGTAAAGCTCTTTAGGACTTTAAGACAAGATATTTGGACATGGAAAAATTGTCTTCCACCTTGATCCCAGTCTCAAGGAATTAAGATCATATTTCGAGGCCCACACCGTTTAGGTATTGACCAACTTCCCATTGACGCAGAAACTTTAAAAGCCCGATGCTTCTAGAAGATTAATGAAAAGAGAGCAATTGATATGGACTACTTTGAAATCCAGTTCTGATATAGAATTGTCATCAAGGGTCAAGTTTTGGCATACTTTGTTTCCAAGTGACCTATAATGACCATAGATATCGAGGACCTATAGTCTTTAGGATAGAGGCAAAGGAAGCCAATTGTTGATGACTCATCCGGAGAGACTAGGTTAGAAGCAAGGATAACCCTAACAAGATCTGAGGGTCATAATCTAAATTGCACAATAAGGTTCGACTTTAAAGCTTTGAACAACATAGTGGATTACGATACACTTAACATTAGGACTTAAATTAGCAGATGAGATGCAAGTGGAGGAAATACAGGTCAACAATGACCCTAGCTTGTTGTGAATGAAGTGAATCATAGCTTCTCAGTGAAGGATAAGAGCACGGAAACTTATCTAAAGTACATCATGGACTTATTACCAAAATTTAACAAGCTTGGGATTATTCAAGTCCCGCGTACAGAGAACTCCAAATACTGATGCTCTATAAAAATAGGTCAGTAGTAAAGATTTCAAATGAATGCCTGGAAAAACCCCCCACCAAAGTCTGATATGAGGTAATGGTTATTAGGTAACAACCTAGGTGGGATAAAGATCTCTTGGAATATTTTGTAGACCAGAGGGTTCCATCCATCCCTTCCGAAACTAAGAAACTGAAGCTTAGAGTAGCTCGATTCAAGGTGAGGGACATAATCTTGTTTATAAGAGGTTTCTCCACTCCCTTACTATGCTCTATCAGGGGATTGAAGCCCAATATTTATGCATGAGGTAGATAAGGGGCTCTGTTGAAATCATGAGGGCGGTTTGTCGATGGCCCAAAAAATCTTGAGGCAAGAGTATTGTGGTAAATGCTATAGGATTTCGAATATGTCTAGGGTTAGTTTTTTAGCTAAATATATTGGGAATTTAAAGAATATCTTTGATTGAAAAGGCCACACCACTACGAAACTTTAGGCTTCCTCGGCTTATTTACGCCAGAGCACACATGAAACCAGAATATCATGTATGGTTCAGGTTCTCTTCGGCATAGCTACCTCGAAACACATATGGAGCCAAAAATCTACAAAAGCCAATCTATTATGATTCAATCTCCGCTCAGTATAATACTTCGGAGAGGCATGAGATCTTATGCTATAGTTAAAACTACAAGTTTCGAATATTTCACTGCTAACAACTAAGAAAATCAATATAATTCGTTTTAACATAGATATGAAACTTAGACTTTGGGAGAGGGGGGGGGGGGGGGGGGGGGGGGNGGGGGGGGGGGGGGGGGGGGGGTACTAATGTTACCTACTATAATAGTTATTGTATGTCTAGGTGTTTTTTTAACATTCGTGCCTTGGCCATCGAGGCACAATTTAGCTAAAGATGTCTCAACTTCTGAAGCACCATTAAACAATGAAATGTGCAAAACCCTAACACCTAGCTAAAAATGATTGAAAGCCGTGGCCAACTAAGGGATTAAAAGCCTCGGACTAGTCTAGAGATGGCAAAATAGCTCGCGTGCTCTGACTCGATTTGAAAAAGCCCAAGTTGTGCCGCTCATGGCTTGATGGGGCCGAGCTCTATTTTTAGGACATTGACTCGAGCCAAGTCGGAGCGGCCCGGCCTGTGTGGCTCTACGGGCCAGCCCGTCAGCCTAAAAAATTAAAACAAAAAAACTTGCCCGACACTTCTTTTTTTAAAAATTTTAGCTTTAATTTTTTATCTTAATATTTAGTTATTATTTATAATACGTATAAATTGCACAAATTTAAAATTTTTTTTTTTAAAAATTAGATTTGTCACGAATTAAAAAAAAAAAAAAAGAACCGGCTCGCTAAGGCCCGAGCCTAAATTTCTTGTAACGACTCGGGTCCCACTTAACGAGCTGTCCCGACTGTTAGATCGATGACGTACTGTTCCCACTGTACCAACATGGGTCTTTTCAGCATGCTTTGTCTTCACTCGCACGCTCCCCGAGAAAACTTCTCAGAGGGGTCACCCATCATATAATTGCTCCAAGCCAAGCACGCTTTACTGTCGAGTTTCTAACGTTGAACTTTCGGAAACGAAGGTACACTATGTTGGTATGAATAGTACCTATCAATTTTTTTTTTTAAAACTGGTCTGGTTATCCATCTGAGGATTTGTTGCTAGGCGTTGGGATTCTAGAGGTGGCTCCTACGGGTTCAACAGGTGGCTCCCGCCCTATGGCCTAGCACTTTGTCCCGCTAGCACTTAGTTCCCAATTTCCAGCTGGCAACCGGATTCTGATACCATTTATAATGACCCGGGTCCCAGTTAACGAGCTGTCACGACTGTTAGATCGACGACGTACTATCCCTACTGTACCAACATGAGTCTTTTCAACATGATTTGTCCTTACTCGCACACTCCTCGAGAAAACTTCACAGGGGGTCACCCATCATAGAATTGCTCCAAGCCAAGCAAGCTTAATTGTGGAGTTTCTAACGATTGACTTCCGAAAAAGAAGGTGCACCTAACCTTGTTGGTATGAGTAGTACCTGTCAAATCTTTATTTTTTAAGTTGGGTATTACATTTCTCGGACAAAAAAAGGCTCAAATTATTTTTACTCGAGCGCAGCCCGATCAAAAAGTTTCGACTTACGACTCGACTCTACTAGTTGACATCCCTACACTGGCCTCGAATATGAACAGAAACAATTGTGCTAATTCTGACAAAATAAACTTGAGTTTCAGTGCACTAAACCCAAGTGTGCACACAATAGATTGCTAACGTGTTTCAACAAAGCACAAACTTCAATAAGCCTTGGAATGGGACTTAATTATAACTATCAACATAATAATAAAGAAATATCAACTCATTAAAATTACTAAAATGCCCCTAAAATGTTTATAAATAGGATTATTTCATAATGTAAAAAGGAAAAAAATAAAATCTGATATTCAAACTTCTACTCTTAAAAAGTGCAAAAGAGCCTCGGATCAAAGAAATTTCCGGGTTTGAACTCTCAAAAAGTTAAGTACTATCTTTGATCCAAAAACTCTTTATGGCCAAAATAATACCGAAATCTCTTACTCTTTCTATAAGCAATTGGCTCTTAATCATACCTTAAATTTCGTAAAAAGAGGGAAAATCACGCCAAAATTCAGGCAGAAAACTTAATTGTTGACTTTAAATTGTTATCCATTTTTTGAGGTCAACAATTTGCATATCTTGTCTTTAATGGTGATTTGCCTTAAAAAATCATTAGAAAGGCATAGAAGACTTATTTATATATCGTATTTTTAAATATTCAAAATCAATAATGAATATAAAAGTTTGACTTAATATTTTCCCCTGAGTTCAATGCATGTTATCAGAATATTTGGACAAAAATGATCATCAAAAACAAGATTTGCAAATTTAATTGATGGTGAATGATAAAATTGCGACAAAAAAAGTTCGAGACAAAAGTGCCAAAATGAGGGGAAATTTGGGAACTTTCATTGTAAACAAAACATAGAACAAATAATAAAAAAAGGTGGTGTAAATATAGTTACCCAGAGTTGAAAATTATAAATTACTATTAAACCTTTAAAATCATTTACCTAAAGAACGCCAAACATAAAATTAAAATAATTATTATGCCAGATCAAACATTTTATGTGATGCACGGCTATCCAAACTCCATAATTTTTTCAAGATACAATATTTGTAACTTCAAATGATATTTTCTTTTTAAATATTGTCAATATTTTCTAATTTATCTTAGCAAAGATGTTATTTTGTACTAAAAAAACCATCATTTGTTTACATTGAGTCTCACTTTTTAGTTGAAATAATTTTTCGGTTTTTATCGAATTTTTTTTACTACAGTTTAGGATAAATGATTAGTCTTGCATTTTGAATTGTTTTAGTGTCACTTTTCAGATCATACCAACATGATTAGCAAAATAGTTTTATTAATGTTAGATTTTATTAGATATCATATAATATTATATGATAATATTTAGTTTCCTTTTTTCTACTTTTCCTGTAATATATAAATTTGTGTATTTCATTAAAAATCTAATCTTTTGGTGGCTCAATAATATGTTTTCTTCTTCTTTTTCTTTTAATTCTTAATTCTTTTTCTCCTTTAGTTGGTTTGTCAAATTAGTTTGTATTGTTTTCATGGTATCAGAGCTTAAATAAATTTATTGAACTAGTTTATTTCTTTCATTCATCCTTACATCATTTGTGCAATTGAAAAACCTAACCCTACCTTTGATTTTCATTGAGCTGCCACTGTTTTTCCACCATAACTTTTCGAGATGACCTCAAATCAAAGATTGGTGACCATGTTTAAGTTCACGGTGATGAGAAGAATTTTCCTAGTCGGCGCGTGTACTACCACGCGCAACTCTCCGGCAGCAATTGAACCACCATGTGTAGAGGCACAAGTGCTACATACAAGCGTGTGACACGGTTTCTACCGAAGCTTCAATGGGACAAACTGTTCTTAGGTGAGTTTCTGAACATTTGGTGGTATTAGTTTAGTTGTATGTGTACTGCGCAGTACATTTCAATTGTAGTTTGTGGTAGTACGTTTGTTGTCGTTGGCTTTCTTTAGAATTGGGTAATTTCGTTGATTCGTAGTTGATTATTTGTTGACTTTATGATAGCAACTGAATTAGATGATTCACTTCAATCCATTAGTATTAGATTAAATGGTAAAAATTGCTCATATTGTAGTACTGTAATAAGAAATTTTCTAAAGGGAAAAAGATTGTGGGGGCTATGTTAGTGAAACTGCTGTGAAACCTAAGAACACTGCTAAAAATTATGTGATAGATTTCGATAATTGTGAATCAAACAATGCGAAAATTATTACTTGTATTCATAATTTTGTTGAGCAATCCATTGGTACACAGTCGGCAAAGTTTGAAACAGTAAATGAAGTTTGGGATCATTTCCAAAAATTATACACTAAGTCTAACTTTGCAAAGCGGTATCAGTTGGAGATTGATATACGGGCTTTACAACATAAGAATATGAGTATTCTCGAGTTTTACTCCACTATGAATTCAATTTGGGATGAGTTGGCTCTTACGGAATCAGCGGGACAGAAAGCATGTGAGGAATATGTTATTTTTAGAGATGAGCAGTGATTAGTTCCATTTTTTATAGCACTTCGCAGTGATTTTGAGGGATTTAGAGGCTCTATCTTGCATCGCACTCCACTTCCCTTAGTTGATTCAGTAGTTAGTGAACTTGTAGGTAAGAAAACACGTTTAAAATATCTTGCAAGAGAAGTATCTCTTCCTCGATCTAACACCTCAGTGTTGGCTGTACTATCTCGACTATCTACACAGAATCAGACCAAAGGTTATGCAAGACTTGCTAGTGATGAATGCAACTTTTGTAAACAAAAGGGATACTGGAAGTCTCAATGTTCTAAACTATTGAAGAAGTAGCAGCCACAACAACATCAGCGATCCTATCGTCCCAATACTAACACAGCCGCCACCATGCCACCTAGTGACTCGTCTGTACTTGAAACACCACCTTCCTCCGGTCCCATGTTGATTGATTGAGCAAAGCAGTTTCAGAAGTTCGTAGTTACACAGCCACATGCTATGTCAGCCTCTACTCATATAGGTTTGTTATCTCAAAGTCATTCAGATATTTCTTCCTCATGGATCTTTGACTCGGGTGCTTCCAAACACATGTCATCTAACTCAAAATTCTTTAATTACTTGTGTTACGGCCCCTCGAGGCCCTCCACTTCGCCATCTACCTTATCTGCCACGTGGTGGGCGAACTAAATAGCATTGCCACGCGGCAGACGAACTGAATCACCTCGGACTAACTGATTCCATAACTCCGGACTGAAGCACTATTTGCCGCACCTCGTAGAAGAACCAAACTCATCCGCCACTTACGGCAGATGTAAAGGCCCGCACTCTGCACTAGCTACACCTCACAATCCACCTCGCCACACTTCCACTAAAATCTTTTATGAGCTATCTCCAAAGTCAAGTCCTTGACTGATTGATAGGACGGGTGGCATGCCACAAATGGTCAACTCAGTTGCTATGTCATAAATCATTTAATGCCCGCCAACGTATGAGAAGTGCCTTCCGTTCTTCAAGATTCTCAAGGGGGGAAAAGGTTCCAGTGGACGCCGGAGTGTGAGGAAGCATTTCAGAAGTTAAAAGGCTACCTCGGAAGGGCACCACTTTCGTCCAAACCAAAAGTGGGTGAACCACTTCTCCTCTATTTAGTTATGTTCGATGATGCCATCAGTTCAGTCCTCATAAGGGAAGAGGAAGGGCATCAGCTGCCTATTTATTACATAAGCAAAGCCTTGCTACTAGCAGAAGCATGTTACCCAGACATGAAAAAGCTTACTCTCTCTTTGATTACGGCTTCTCGAAAATTGAGGCCTTACTTTCAGGCCCACAACATCCATGTACTAACTAATTTTCCCTTAAGGAAAGTCCTCTAGAAATCAGACGCCTCGGAGAGATTATTAAAATGGTCATGGAGCTCAGTGAGTTCGACATCGTGTTTAAGCCTAGGATCACAGTTAAGGGCCAAGCCCTAGCCGATTTTGTGGTCGAGTTTGCCAAAGCCCCCGAAATTGAAGCGAACATGGAATCAGCGGAGCCCCCACCTAGAGCCTCTTTATAGACGAGTCATCTGGAGAAATGGGTTCGGGGGCTGGAATAGTCTTGGAAAGCCCGGAGAGGCACACGCTTAATTGTGCAGTGAGACTCGAATTCAAAGCATCTAATAATGTTGCTGAATACGAGACGCTCTTGGCCGGCCTCCGTTTCACTAGAGAATTGCAAGTGAAGAGGCTAACTATCAACAACAATTCGCAATTTGTAGTGAACCATGTCAATGGCAATTGTGTGGCCAAAGACAAGCGCATGGCCGCATACCTGAAGCTAGTCATGGAATTTCTTCCCCACTTCGAAAGGTTTGAACTAATCCACGTACCTCGCCTAGAGAACTCTCACATTGACGCTCTGTCAAAATTGTCCAGGAGTAGGGACTCCAAACTTCTTAAGGTTGTCCCCATAGAGCACCAGAGGAGCCTTCCATCGTAAGAAAGGAAGAAGTAATGTGGATAGAAAGCACACCTTTGTAGATGCAACCAATCATTGCCTTTCTCAAAGAGCAAGCTGTACCAAGCAATGAAACGTAAGCTCGTCAGCTTCGGAGAAGGGTTATTCACTTCATCCTTCAGGATGATATGCTTTACAAGCGAGGTTACTCTTCACCTCTCCTCAGGTGCACACGAGGCGAGGAGGTGAATTACATCCCGAGGGAGATACGCGAGGGTGTATGTGGCAATCATTCTAGAGGGCCAGCACTAGCTCACAAGGTGCTCAGATAGGGACACTACTGGCGTACCTTAAAAGGGACTCAATCCAGTTCGTACGAAACTACAACAAATGCAGTGCTTTTCCAATATACAAAGGCAGCCATCTCAAGAGCTCACAGTGGTATCGAGCCCTTGGCCATTTGCGAAATGGGGAGTTGATTTCATTAGGTCATTGCCCAGGGGAAGAGGGAATGCCTGTTTCGCTATTGTTGCGATCTATTATTTTACAAAATGGGTAGAAGCGGAACCATTGTCCAAGATTACCGAAGCGAACACCTCCAAGTTTCTCTGGAAGAACATTATATGCAAGTTCGGTATACCTCACTCTGGTTTCAGATAATGGTAAGCAATTTGATAACAAGAAAATCAGGGACTTGTGTGATGAGCTTGGAATCAAAAAGTGATAAGTGTATTTTATACACTTATTTGTTGCCTTAAATCATGATATTTTATTGTCTTTTATATTAAATTCTACTTAATTTATATTATATTGTGTATTGTAGGTAAAATTTTATATTTAATGAAGAATTGAAGAAAAGAATGCAAAAGTGGCGAAAAATGACAAAATTCAAAAATGAATTCCTTTGAGTGAAATTATATATTAAATGAGTTGAAATTAAACGGGTTTCAATATACTTGTATTAAAATTTTAATTGGAGGCCCAAATTATATATATATAAACCTAGACAGAGAGAGGGACAGACGGGCAACACAGGAGGCAAGAAAAAAAAAAAAGATTACGGTGCAGAGAGAGACAGGGAAGAGGACGGCTGCCAATGGAAGAGAAAAGGAAGAAAAAAACAGAAAATAAGAAAAGAAAAGAAAGAAGAAAGAAGAAAGATGGAAGAAAGAGAGAGAAAAGGGAGAAAGGAAAGTCAAAGGAGGAGAAGGAAAAAAAACCTAGAGAAGAGAAAGAGAGAAGGAAAAAGAAAAGACAATTGTAAATACCAGAAATTTTCACGTTTCGTCAATTATTAATGATATCTTTCCACTTTTGCGAGTTTTTATTTTTTTAATATGAATAACCAATTTTTATATTAGGGAAAACAATATGTGATCCTTTATTTTTTTTATTCATGATTTATGTGATTTATTTATTTATGTGTTGATTTTATTAGGAGTTTAATATATTAAATTACCTGATCAATAATTTGAAGATTATGTGAATCTTTTACGAATCGGGAGGTGAGTTTGAGATTTAGACCATATAATAAAATTCGATAAATTAGTATAACGTGTAAAGAAACATATACTGATTATTGTAGTCATAATTTGAATTCTTAAAACCAGTGTTTCATTTAACTAAAATTGATTCGCATAGAGATATGAAATTTAATTAGTTAAATAGGCTCAATGAGAACTCGAAAGGGGTAAATTGAATACAATAAAAAAATTCGACCGAACACTACATTAGGTTATGAATTTTGAATTAAGAATAAAGGTGATCAATAGATGAGATTATTATGCCTTAATATTCATCACATATTTGTTTCTTCAATTATCCATTGTTTTCAATTTTATTTATTTATTTTCAATTAGTCAAAA